>CM060691.1:147975259-147985259 GCA_030686995.1 Artemisia argyi | reverse complement strand
TTTTTTTTTTTTTTTTTTGTGTGTGCATACACTCTTACCCTACCATCCAAAATAATACATCATAGGGAATGAACGTTCCCCTTACACTTGAATCTTTACATACTTTACAATAACTAATCTATTGACTCGAATTAAGAAAATCAAAACACTTGGAGCACTTTTAAGATTAACGTACATATGGGGGTAATATATGATGTTCTTCCCATTACTCCATAAAATAAGTACTTACCCATGAGTCCCAATCGTCCCAAAACAATATGTACAAGGATATGACTCGACTTAGCAACCATGTAATCAATTAGATAGTTAACTTAGGGTTTAACAAATAACAATAATGCACTAAAAATGAGTGCATACACGGAAGGCTAAGGCGATTTGGGTGTACATTTAAGTGGGGTGTAACAAATTCTTCCTTTAAGTAAAATGCTTAAAGTTAGAAACGAAAAGATAGGCTCGGAGGGGTGTACTAGGGGTTCCGTGTACTAAAAATGAGTACAACGCTAAGGGTGTGGGAAACATTAGTTGACCTAACTAGCCAAGTAATATGACTTAAATGGTCAAGTAATTATAATACGGGTTAAACACAAGGGTGATCCTAATGCCTCTTATCATGTAGTAAATCCTACTACACGAATATAGTCTCACTAGCGGTCTCGGGATGCATCACTAACGCAAGTTCTAGAATCTAAATGCTACCGGTACACTCATAAGTACTAATAGTAAATTCTTTTCCTATCAAATCTAAAGGCGAACCTCACATATTTGGGTGGAAAATTTTTTCTGAATATACGGTTATGTGCTAGTCACACACTCTCCTATCCCTGAGACGCTTGCTATGGCTAAAGTTTCACTCCTAAATGTTGTAAAAAAATTTAAATTTGGCGCTAAAATTGCACTAACAAGTATTTCTCATAGTTTTATTACACATCTACCATTAAACAAAACAAACTCAAGCGAAAGTGCATATGTAAGGTATCATCTTTTTACCCTCCCCTTACACTTAAGATGAACATTGTCCCCAATGTTCAAGTAAAGAATGTAAAAGTGAAAAAGTAAAGAGAATGAAATCAAATACTCCCCTGATTCGCTCGGTATGGATATTAAGGTGGCCAGGTTAAATCTTCCTTCAAGAAAATGAACAATCAAAGCTTCCCTTCCAGAATATAAATCATCTTCTTGTCATACATAACCTGTAAATCCTGATAAAATAGATAAGACAACCTCGCGTAAAATCGGCGGCATCCTATATAAGTTACTAAATCCTAGAAAACAAAATAAGATATAATGCTTATGGAATGAAGTTTGCAGATCTCCTGGAGATTATAAAACTTAATAATTCACAAAAACCATAAGACTCCGTTAGAAAAATAAAATCGGTAAAATTTCTAGATTTTTACACCTGACGCCGTCAAGAGTAAACTCCTGACGCCGTCAGAATTGACCTGCAGAAATTCTTATGTTAAGTTTCTGGAAAATTTCTGGGAAAACTTGGTCCTACTTCCTGGAAAATCCTGCAAAACTTCATTATGACTTAATACAAGCATTTGACTCTAACAAATACGAATATACATGTTCATTTAATATTGTGGAGAATCATGATCGGTTTGTTTCTTGAAAATATATTTGGGGTTTCCCCTTACACTTATCTTTTGCAAAAATACTTTTAGGTGGAGTTAAGATTTAAGCCAAAACAACAAAGTAAAGTATTTCCACTATTTAGTTTAGAAACATGATCTACCAACAATAAAAATTAAGCATGCATACGAAAGCAAATAACAAACAAACAAATAAAATCACACAAAACATGGGTTGCCTCCCAAGAAGCGCTTTTATTTATTTACGAGTCTTGTAGCTAGACTCAAGGTCATGGGTTACTACGTGACCTCATCATTGGTTCCACTCTCTAGGTCGTCTTCTAAACCAGTTTTGTATTCCGGACCTAGTTGTAAGCATTCTTTATAGAAGCTAAGCATCCTATTCTTTACATATTCTACTCCTCTACGTCTATCCTCCTCATTCCTATAATAAGCCGCTTGCTTGTGTTCTTTTTCGAAATTAGAGAGAAGTTGGTATTGCTCAATCTTGTAGGGCATTTGATAGGCAACCTCATCATTCTCTTCCTTAAATCTAACTATCCCTAAAGTCGGATCATAACTCATCCTAGTGACTTCAACAAATGGTTTTCCAAATATTATTTGGCTTAGGCAAGCATCTATCACCGGACGAGTGTCTTCCACTATCATAAAATCGATCTCATAGGTGAGATTCCCAATAATTACATGCAATCCCTTCACTCTTCCTGCAAAATTACTTATTAGATTCTTGTTGGGCATCATCCTAAAATTAAGTTGCTTCTTCATTACCCAATTGTAATAAGTCTTAGTCATGATGTTAACGGGGGATCTAGGGTCGATGTAAGCTTTCCATATATGCATGTGCCCGATATTGCATGGGATGTTAATGTTAGAGGGGTCTCCCATTTTGATAAGGGGTGTGCCGAAGATATATGGTCTCTCGGGACTATCGAATAAATCCTTATGGTACTCCCGTTCTTCCTCGGTGGTTAACTTATCAAAGTATTTTTCTATAGGCTCTACCTCCTCTAATTCCTCTTCCTTGTTAACCTCAACTTCCCTACTCTCATCCTTAATCTCGGCTTCTACTCTAACTTCATCCTTGTCACTCTCCTCTATCTCCTTATTTATCGGCTTAATGGTGACAACTTTGACAAAGTGGACATGTTTGGATGATGAGGGATCCTTAATTTGGATTCCACTATTGGTGTCCCTAGTGTCCTTCCTAGGTGTGATTAACGCTTGGTTGTTGAGGGCTTTCAACAAGTTGTCAATCTTGTTGGTCATCTCCGTTTGTTGTTGGTTGAATTCGGTTTCAAACCTAGCTATGCGAGCTTCTTGAGATGCCATGAACTTTGACATCAATCCTTCAAGATTTTTGGTACTACCATAGTTGTTAGAAGGATTGTTGTTGAAAGTACGGTTGGATGGTGGACCGTTTGGTTGGTAACGATTAGGCGGAAGAATTGGGTTGATTTTGTTTCCACCTAAGGTTTGGGTGATTTTTCCATGAGGGGTTGTATGAATCACCGTAAGTGTTTGGCTCGGGCTTGAAAGTGTACCACTTATCTCCCGCTTCGTCGGTACGCGTGGATGCGTAGTCCGCAAAAGCTGTTCCGGGGAGTTCCACACAATCACGAGTGTCATGGGGACCACTACATAATTCGCATGAAGAAGTGATTTTGTTCACTTGGCTTGAAGGCTTAGGAGCTTCGTAAGATTTCATGAGAAACTTGACTTGGTCCTCAAGTTCCATAATCCTACGGTCGGGAGTGCTAGAATTGTTCGAAGGCAAAGATATTGCCTTGACCGTTTTGTTCAAATCACGGGGATCATTCCAACTTTCGTTGTCATAGAGAGCAAGATCTTCTATGAGTTCCCATGATTGTTCCGCACTAAGATCACGTAGCTTACCACCGGCCGATTGGTCAATGGCTCGCCTCGTGGAGATGTCGATATGGTCATAAAAAATTTGGACTTGGAGCCAAAGATCTATGCCATGATGAGGGACTTTTTGGAGTAAGTCCTTGAAACGAGTCCATGCTTCATAAAGAGTGTTGACATAAATAATGCCTAAAAAACATTATTAAGTTTTTATCAATATCTTCTCTATGTTTTGATCATTACAAAATATAACCTCAAAGAACTAAAACTTATGACATAAACAAGTATTTGGTGATTAATATTTCTCTTTACATCCAAATCACTTAAGGTATGAATAAACAAAGTGTTTAGTGCAATGTATGATCAAAGGGGTATTTAATTAACTAATACAAAGTTTATTTAATTATATAATCTTATTATATATTTTTGAAAAACACTTTTGGTAATAAGGAAAAATGTTTTAATCATACTAAATATATGATTTCAAATATTTAACCAAAATCAGTTAGTTTTCACCAAATAAACTTTCCCCACTAAAAGACAAAGTTTCTGGCCGTTTCAGCTGGGCGGCCCCCTTAATTATAAAGGGCGGTCCCCTTAAAATTAAGGGGACCGGCCATGATTTAAGGGGACCGGCCATGCTCCTCTGTCAGAAACTTTTGCCTATAAATACCACCTTAAACCTGGATTTTTTCCCCACCTTTTGCACTCCAGAACTTTCTGTTCTAGATCTCCATTTCCAATCTATAAATCCTTTGATCATACATTCTTAAATCTTTGTTTCAAAGTGATCCATACATAATCCATTCAAGTGCAAGAGAAGAATACTTCTATCCCTCAAGACAAGAAGTATTACAACTAGTTGTGATCTCCACATCTAAGTTGTTTGAGCATCATCATTGATTATTATTTCATAGTGTGATTAGTTGTGAATATTTGTTAGAGAATAGTTGTGAAAAAGATAAGTTAGGAAGAAGATTGGTGTGTAGAAGAATTGGTGTGTAGAAGTATTGGTGTGTAGAAGATTGGTGTGTAGATTAATGGTGTGTAGAAGATAGGTGTGAAAGAAGTGGTGTGATTAAGTAGTGAATTGGTGTGTAGTAGTTGTGATCTAGGTGTGAAGATATTGTGGTGTGTAAATTGGTGTGTAAGGTTTTCTCCGCCATAAGGGAGCTTGTTGATATAGTGAAGAAAACTCTCGAGTTAGGTGCTCGGGGAGTGGAGTAGGGCAAGGAAGGTGCCTTGTAGCCGAACCACTATAAATCGCTTGTCTCTCGGTTTGATCTTTCCATCTTTTACTTATTTCATTACTTACATAATTATTGCTTCATAGTATATATACTTAGTGTTGTTCATATTGTGTATAACTAGATTTCATATACCATCGAATCTATATTTTATAAATCAACGAAAACTTTTAAACAATTTGTTTTATAACAATTAAAACGACGTAAAACTATTCAACCCCCCCTTCTAGTTTTCCACAATTGGTATCAGAGCCACGTCTAGCAAGATTTTTAAAATATATTGTATTTTAAAACTTGTAACGATCTATGGAATCTGAAAAATATTTAGAAGGGCAATCTATGCAAAGACCACCACTATTTGAAAGTGATGGATTTTTATATTGGAAAAATAGATTCGAAACCTATGTGAAATCAAAAGATCTTGATCTTTGGCATATTATTACTTTTGGTGATTTTCCTCCTATTCAATATAATGTTGAAACTAAAATGGATGAAATTGTAGATTTTGAAAAACAAAATGATGATTTGAAAAAGAAACTAGCAAAAAATAATGAGGCTAAAATGGTTATTTATAATGCGTTACCACGTAAAGAATATGAAAGAATTTTTATGTGTAAAACCGCAAAAGAAATTTGGGATTCTTTACTAATCACT
The DNA here is from genome assembly GCA_030686995.1 of Artemisia argyi. Lineage (NCBI taxonomy): Eukaryota > Viridiplantae > Streptophyta > Magnoliopsida > Asterales > Asteraceae > Artemisia > Artemisia argyi. Next base: position 147,979,900 of record CM060691.1, on the reverse strand, counting down.
CACCAAGGTAATAGTCAAGTTAAAGATAACAAAATAGATCTTCTTGTACATCAATATGAACAATTTACGATTCCGGAAGAGGAATCAATTGATAATGCTTTTGCTAAATTTAACACCATCATCACAAGTTTAAAAGCACTTGATGAGACATTTTCTAGTAAAAATTGTGTTAGGAAATTTCTTAGGGCATTACATCCGAAATGGCGAGCTAAAGTCACGGCTATTGAAGAATCAAAGAATTTGATGACATTGTCACTAGATGAGCTTATTGGCAACTTGAAAGTCCATGAAGAAATTATAAGAAGAGATTTGGAAACGGTCAAAGTCAAGAAAGAACAAATCAAATCCATTGCTCTAAAAGCCAAAATGGAACCTTGTGACGATGATGATTCAAGTGACGAGAGTGAAGATGAAGAATATGCGATGGCCGTAAGAGAATTCAAGAAATTCTTCAAGAGACGAGGAAGATTCACTAGATCACCACGTGACGAAAGAAAGGTGTTCCAAAGAAATAGAAGTGATAATTACGTGAAAAGAAAGTGCTTTAGATGTGGAAGTCCAAATCATCTCGTTGGAGAATGTTTAAAGCCGCCGGGTTATGAAAATCAAAGCGCATTTGTTAGTGGAACATGGAGTGATAGTGATAAAGAAGAAGTGGAAAAACCAAAAGAAGAAAAGTGTTTTGTGGCAAATGCAACCGACGAAATATGCCTTGGAATTGACTTGGAGCCTGACGAATGGATCAAGGATAGTGGATGTTCGAGGCACATGACGGGGAATCGCAAGCTATTCTCTACATACAAGGCATACAATGGAGGTAACGTTATTTTCGGTAGTGACTTGCGTGGAAAAATTATTGGCAAAGGTACGATTTCTCAAGACTCACTTACTATTGAAAATGTTGAACATGTAAATAATTTAACATATAACTTACTTAGTGTAGGCCAAATATGCGATAATAAATGTAGAGTTATCTTTTCCGAAGAAGATAGCGAAATAGTTAAGAATGGAAAAATTATAGGTAGAGGTATTAGGAAAGGAGGAGTATATGTTATGAAACTAGGAAACAAACCTGAAGATAGGATATGTCTAACGACCCTAGATGAAAACTCTACATTGTGGCATAGGAGATTAGGACATGCTAACATGCAACAAATACAATCTTTGGCCTCTAAGGAATTAGTTAGAAACTTGCCTAATCTAAAATATGACAAGCATTTTTGTGATGCATGCAAAATTGGAAAACAAGCTCATGCTAGTCACAAAGCTAAGAATATAGTATCCACTACTAGGTGCCTAGAATTATTACATATGGATCTTTTTGGTCCATCCGCTGTGATGAGCTATGGAGGAAACAAATATACCTTAGTAATAGTAGATGACTACTCATGATACACGTGGACTAGGTTTTTAAGTGACAAAACCCAAGCCTTTGAAAAATTCGAAATATTTAGTAAAATGATTCAAAATAAATTAGGATGCTCAATAGTTGCCATTAGGACGGACCATGGTAGGGAATTTGATAACGAAATACAATTCGGAAAATATTGTGAGTTAAATGGAATATCTCACAATTTCTCCGCTCCTCGTACTCCTCAATCAAATGGGGTAGTAGAAAGAAAAAATAGGTCACTACAAGAAATGAGTAGAACTATGTTAAATGAACAATCCATTCCACAAAAATTTTGGTGTCACGCCGTAGATACATCGACTTATATTTTAAATAGGGTATCAATTAGAAGAATTCTAGGAAAAACTCCTTATGAGTTATTAAGAGATAGAAAACCAAACTTAAGCTACTTTAGGGTATTTGGAAGTAAATGCTATATTTTAAACACTAAGGACTACCTCACTAAGTTTGATCCAAAATCATATGAAGGAATATTTTTAGGATACTCACAAAATAGTAAAGCATATATAATACTTAACAAACACTCCATGAAAGTAGAGGAATCACTAAATGTAACATTTGATGAAACACCACCACCTCCTAAAACGCTACCTTTAGAAGATGATAATTTAGTCGAAGATGAAGCCATTGAGGTTAGTAAAACAAAACCCATAGGAAATGATAATGAAGACATCCACTTAGAAAATAACGAAACTATTAATATTAAAGAATCTAGATCACATCCATTAGATAATATAATAGGACATCTTAACCAAAGAACCCTTAGGTCACAGGCCCAAGATAAAAACAACTTCTTTTGTTTCCTCTCAGCAATAGAACCTAAGAATATTAGTGAGGCTTTAAAGGATGAAAGTTGGATTATAGCTATGCAAGAAGAATTAAATCAATTTAAGGCAAATGATGTTTGGGAACTAGTCCCAAATCCAAAGGATATGACCATCATAGGAACCAAATGGGTATATAGAAATAAGTTAGACGAGAATGGAATAGTTACTAGGAATAAAGCTAGGTTAGTTGCCCAAGGTTATAATCAACAAGAAGGAATTGATTATGATGAAACTTATGCCCCCGTAGCTAGACTAGAATCAATTAGGATATTACTTGCCTATGCTTGCGCCCTAGATTTTAAGTTATTTCAAATGGATGTGAAAAGTGCATTCCTTAACGGTTTTATCAATGAGGAGGTATATGTGGCACAACCTCCAGGATTCATTGACTTCGCAAAACCTGATTATGTTTATAAGTTAAAGAAAGCTTTGTATGGACTCAAACAAGCTCCCAAAGCTTGGTATGATCGATTAAAAGCTTTTCTTATTAAACATGATTATTCCATGGGAATGGTAGATAACACTCTTTTCACTAAAAGGAAAGACCCAAATCTCATCATTGTTCAAATATACGTTGATGACATTATATTTGGATCGACTTGTCAAGACATGTGTGATGAGTTTGCCAAAATCATGCATGATGAGTTTGAGATGAGTATGATGGGTGAACTCAACTTCTTCCTAGGATTACAAATAAAACAACTAGATGATGGAATATTCTTTAACCAATCTAAGTACATTAAGGAAATGCTTAAGAAATTTGGCCTAGAAGACTCAAAACCCATGAAAACACCCATGTCTACGGAGGTAAAGCTCACAAAGGACGATGAAGGTGAGTCCGTAGATAACACCAAGTATAGAGGAATGATAGGTAGTTTACTATACTTGACGGCAAGTAGACCCGATATCATGTTTAGTGTCTGCCTTTGTGCCCGTTTTCAAGAGGATCCCAAAACCTCTCACCTAGAAGCGGTTAAGCGTATCTTCCGATACGTTAAAGGCACTATACACTTAGGATTATGGTATCCTAAGGAATCCGGCATAGAAACCATTGTCTATGCGGATTCGGATCATGCGGGAGACTACGTAGATAGAAAAAGTACTAGCGGTATTTGCACGTTTATGGGATGTTGTCTAACGTCTTGGTTTTCGAAAAAGCAAACCGCTCTTGCTATCTCTACCACCGAAGCCGAATATGTAAGCGCCGGAAAGGCATGTCAACAAGCACTATGGATGAAACATGCTCTCGTAGACTATGGCATTAGGTTAGAAAATGTCCCCATTATGTGCGATAACAAAGGTGCGATAGATTTAAGCAAAAATCCGGTACAACACTCTAGGACTAAACACATAGAAATACGTCACCATTTTCTTAGGGATAATGTACAAAAAGGAAATATATCTATAGAAAAGGTTGCATCGGAAGACAATATTGCGGATATATTCACAAAACCCCTTAAGCGTGAATTATTCAACCACTTGCGTTTAGGATTAGGAATGATGGAACAAGTTGACTAAATTACATTGAATTAATTCTAAGTTATACTTGCATGAAAATTTATTTTTCTTTCATTCCATCTTCTCTGAGTCTAGGAATCTATTTCGCTCAAAACTTAAGATTGAGAAAATTTATTTTCTTTGCATAATTTTTTTTTAAAAAAAAAACTCAATGAATTCTCTCTAATCTTTATTCTCACAATCTAGGAATCACATGAAAATCATTTTCATTGCATTGTTGACTAATTCTAAAAACATTGTATTTCAAAATCATGCATAAACTCTCACATAAATTGTCAAGGTATATAATCTAATATATGTCTTTGACATTCATGATCGAGCAAAAATTGAATCAAGGAGATCATTTGGATTGTTTCTTAGGATCGTTATTTCTTTTTGCTTCTAGGTGTCGAAACAATCACAACTCCACATTTGTTGCATATAGACACTCACTAGGACAAATTCACTAGTAATGGTGTCATCTTGATCCATCATTAGTCTTTCACTCACTAATTGCCCTTGCCTTTAACTCAAGATAGGTGCCTTAGGAAGCTTAAGTGTGCTTGCATTTACTTACCTCCTATTGCTTATTATGTGTTGATTATTTGCTCTTGTGCCTATGTGTTTTTGCATGATATCTAATGTTAGATTAGATGCTATATTGCCTAAAGGAATTGAACTTGCTTGAATCCAAGTCCAAAAACACAACCTTTCTGCAAATTTTCTGCCAAAAACCCAATTCTGGCAATCTGGAAATCACCAGATGGGCGGCCCCCTTAATTATGTAAGGCGGCCCCCTTAATTTTAAGGGGACCGCCCCCTAATTAAGGGGACCGGCCATCTGATGGTCGGGTTTACAGAATCTTTTCTGCTTTTTAGTCCATTTCAACCTACATTTCCCATTTT
>CM060691.1:147967759-147970259 GCA_030686995.1 Artemisia argyi | reverse complement strand
CTTGTGCTTCTGCTATCACATCCATATTTGATGCCTAGAACAATAATTTTGTGAGATATCTAAGTTTAAATACTAAAGAAAGGTTTTATACACACGAATAGTGACAGATGACTGACTTTCGCCCATTTGACCCAATTGATCTGTTTCCTTTTCTAGCACTCACTTCATCTAAAAGCTTTAGTTTTCGGTTACATTAGCTGTTAAATCCTTGAGAATATAGAACTTGCCAAACAATCAAATAAGAATTGCTGAAATAGTCAAACAACTAATTAGTTTGTCTAAAAAAATGATTTATTTATGGTGTAATAAACTAAATAGCCCACTTCAATATACTTTAGTCAGGTTGTTTATCAATATCTTCATACAATTGTAAGTTGTTAAAATGCTCGGCCACCTACGAAATATGCCAAAACCTTATGGGACAATGGACAGGACCGTAATGTAAAAAAAAGCTCTAAAGGTAATTTACCTTGGCATGAGAATGTTGTATGGTAGTTTCATTCCAACCACAGTAGTAAATAATTACATTCTAATATATATGATAAAGATTAGTCACACGAGAGCAGGCCTATGTGAAAACGGAACTTCTCTTCCACTTGATAATAAGAGAAACATACACCTCATAACCCATGAGGTAGGGGGTATAATAAAAGATAAATAGATGTCCCTAGACTAATGATTTACACTTTTCTTGTCCCAATAGCAGCATTTCCACATCCATTGTTTTCGAGATCTCATGGTTATGGTCGTTGCTAAAACCAATGATATGCCATTTGGGAACATTAATATCTGAACTTTTCACAATTCTCATATATGAAATAAAGCAGCTGTTATAATGATTTATCTTCACGTTTGTGAGCTTCCTCCTCTTCACGCAACCTGTTAAGCCTTTCCTCTTTGGTTTTGAGATAGTACAACATTTTCCTCTTGATGTCTCTCTCCTCTTATCATGCTTTGAGAACTTGGCTAAGTCGTTCCTCCCTTTCAGATTTCATTTTGTTAAACTCTAATTTCCGGTGGTTTTCAAATCTTTCTTGAAATTCCTTCTGTACACAGAAATGCAATTAACCGTTGATAAAAATTAATGTAATCAGTTGTAAACGATTGTCAGTAAAATTTGGCATACCACCTTCATTCACACCTGTAATAATGAATACATGTCAACAACTAAATAAAAAATAATAATCTAAACCCAAGATTCAAGAATTTGTCTACAATTTTTACTTACGTGTGAATCTTGTGTTGTCCAAAAAACTTGCCACCACTTGTCACCTATGAGTATGAGAAGCCTACAGGAGCTACTTATAGTATAAGGCCGTGTTCCAACCAATTTAGAAGACTTTATCGTCCATGATTTTTACATGCTTATATGCTATACACAAATTGGATGCCATACCATTACATAAATCATGTAATAGAGAAATAAAGTTTGCATAGATCCTTTATGTTCTACTTTTAATCCTTTTTTTAGCATATATAGAGTCTGGCCAATGTATGGATTATAAAAGCTTTAACCATTTGCTTTTGCAATATGTATCACCCCATCAAATGAACCTTGAGCATATGCAGCAGCATGTTAATATATCAAAGGCAATAGAGATATATTCACATCTAAACTTTGGTTGTTTGAAAGATGTATATGAGATTATTAGAGCATATTAGCGGGAGCAACAAATTCCTGATGTACGTATAACATGTTGTATCAGTTTGAACATATCACTATTAAAGTACTAAAGTTTTTGTTGTGATTTCTTTTTTTAACTTAGGGGGTGTTTGGGATTACATTTTTACAAACATATTGAACTAAAAATTTTCTTAGTCAATGGCATTATCCAGTCCCTATAAAGATCAACAACTAACCTTTTGGGGTGATCTTTGTAAATCGGCTCGTGTTTCCACAGACCCCACACTGACCACTTGCTTGTAAGTATTTTATTTTGTTTCAATGCATCTCTGTATCGCCTCCTCCACGTTTGCATTCGTATTTCCCAAAAAAACCATTGATGTTTGTCGTTAGAAGCTCACAACAAAAACTAAAAAATAAAAACATTTAAGCCTAATTAAGATAAGCAAATATTATTATCTTTGTAAGCTTACTGTATAGCCCACAAAAATTATGAATTTCTAAAATCCAACATATTGGCTAGCGCCTATGAAAATTGAAGTGAGTAGCCATTTATTACGAATAAAAATCCAATAAACAGAACCTAATAGTGTCTCTATATATATTATCATTTGTTAAATCACAGATCATTGTGTTTTGATTCATTATATATTTTCTCTTTTGGGAGTCACTGCTGTTATCTTTTGAGGAACTGGAACTATTTGGCTCGTCATTTTGATTCTTGGTATCTTTCTGAGGAACTTGAACCATTTGGTCCGTAATTGGATTAGTAGGAAATTGAACAATTCCTTTGACATCAACGAAGGACTCTCTACTAATGCCAATATCATACTTCAGTATTTAAGCTCTAACACCGACATCATTAGAATCAGCCCT
>CM060691.1:147946378-147967259 GCA_030686995.1 Artemisia argyi | reverse complement strand
TATAGCGACACCCCCACGCTACCCCACTTTTTCAATCGATTCTCAAAGGATGGGACAATTGATTTGATTATTGTATTATTCGAATTCATCGACAAAGGTTAAGATAGCAGGTTAGGTTCTAACTTTTTTTTTTCTTTTAGTTTTTCTGGTTCGTTAATTTTCGTTTGGGTTAACAAATTAGAGATCCAAAAGACCAGTTAAAAGATATGATGAAAACTTAAGATCTGGATTCGAAAAATGCAGATAAGTTGGATTGTTATTTGTTTATGGTTTGGAACAAGGGATTTAATAATCAATTAAAAATGTTTCGATCACGATAACCGTTTTTAACATTGGTATGTAAATGTTTGTTACTAGTACTACGTAATTATTTATTTAATACTAGGGTTGTTTTAATTTTCATATCATAGTCATCTAATCTGAATGTGAAGAACATAAGGTTTTTTAGTGTCTTACACAATTAATGGATCGTGAATATCGAAATTGATAAAAGTAACTTTACTAGTTACTTTTAGGGTGGTAACAAATCAGAAATTGGAGTAGCTTAATGAGGCATATTTTGATCCTGTGTTTTTATGGTTTAATCTATACATGTAGTTGTGGGTTTGGTTCAAAATTGGATCTTTATAGCTTAATTGGATCTTTATAGCTTACAATTAAGTGTGGGTTTAATCTATTCTAGTAGTTGTGGGTTTGGTTCAAATAAACATATATGTTTTATGTGTTTGGATTATAAAACATATATCTTTTGGAAAGATACATATACGTTTACGTATAAAACATATATGTTTTGTGTTTTGAATTATAAAACATGTATGTTTTGTGTTTTAAATTGTGCAAAACATGTATGTTCCAAACATACATCTTCAAAACATATATGTTTTTGGAAGATGTGCACTTATGTTTTATGTGTTTTATAGTTGGTATAAATTTTTTTATGTTTTTTTGAAGGAATACATTTATGTTTTTGAAAGGGGTACATACATGTTTTATGGTTAATATAAAATGAATGAAATGGTATGATGATAATACATTTATGTTTCGTGCATTCTTGTTTCAGATTGATTGATGAAGATGATGATATCATTCAAGACCGGGAAGTGGATGAACACGATTATACATGAAGATACTTTAGGTCTTTGGAGATATATGATTATTTCATGTGTTTTTGTACTTGTAATCAAGTGAAATGTAACATTTAAGTATATCAATCTTGTTTTTTCTTTCTATAATGATTTATGTTCTTTAATTTGTGTTTATAAAAATATTGGTAGTTTATTAAAAAAAAGTGTTAGCTAAAAAAACATGTATGCACCTTGATTATTTGGAAAAAAAAAAGAAAAAAAACATGTATGCACGTTGATTATTTGGAAAAAAAAGAAAAAAAACATGTATGCACTTTGACTAATTGAAAACATGTATACACCATAACTATTTGGAGGAAAAAAACATGTATGCACATTTGCTTAAAAAAAAAACATGTATGCACCATGACTATTTAAAAACTTGCTAGTATTAAAAAAAAAAAAAAAAAAAAAAAAAAAAAAAAAAAAAAAAAAATCCGAATTTTAAGAATTATGAAAAATGGGAATTAAAAAAAATGAAAATGTCTTTTACTATTATACCATTTTGAATTAAATAAAAATAACAAAATGCTATGGAGCATTAAATGATGTACATTGTATATTATTAGTTGTAAAAGAGTGGTTTTCGCAGTTCTTGCACATAAGATAGTTTTCGCAAGAAAGGGACCCTACACACACAAATATATATATATATATATATATATATATATATATATATATATATTATATATATATATATATATATATATATATATATATATATATATGTATATATATATATATATGTGTGTATATATATATATATATATATATATATATATATATATATATATATATATATATATATATATATATATATATAGATATATACATATATATATATACATATATATATATATATATATATATATATATATATATATATATATATATATATATATATATATATATATAGTGAGGATCACGTGCGGATTGATCTGGTCCGTCCAATCCAGATCTGATCTTGACTTTTTAAAAAAGTCAAGATCTAGCGCTATTGTTATCTTCTTAATATTCTTAATGAAAATGATTTTTTTAATTTTTTTCCTTTTGAGCGATCCTTAATATTGTTATCTTCTTACATTTTTTTTATTTTTTCAGATTTTTCTGAGAACTTTTTGTTTTTTTGATTATAAGTGCTACCGTGATATTAACCATATTATGATTTCTACCGTGATATTAACAATATTATGAGCCTGATCTTGACTTTTTTATTACGATAGTAAAAAAGTTTACGTGATATCAGAATCTGATTTTGACTTTTTTTATTACGATAGTAAAAAAGTTTATGTGATATCAAAATCTGATCCTGATCTTGACTTTTTTTATTACGATAGTAAAAAAGTTACGGCGATATTAACTTTGATATTAAGAAAGCATGATAGTTACGGCGATATTAACAATTTTTATTAAGAAAAAGTTTTTAAGATATTAAAAAAGTTATTGTGATATTAAATTTTTTTATTAAAAAAGAAAGTTTTCTGAATCTGATTTTGACTTTTTTACAAAAGTCAAGATCTGATTGTCAAGATCAGATCTTGACTTTTGTAAAAAAGTCAAAATCAGATTATGATATCAGAATACCTTTAACGAAGAAAAAGATTTTTTTTTTAAAATTTTTTTCAGCGATAATTAATTATTTGTTGTCCTCTTTATTTTTTTTTTTTTTTTAATTTTTTCAGATTTTTTTGAATTTTTTTCAGAAAAAAAGCTAATACGATAGTAACGATCTTAAAAAAAGACGGGATATTTACGATAATGCCACCGCGTTTTTTTTTATCAGAATCTGAGATGGACGGATGATCGTGTGGTCCACATTCATCCATAGCATCCGCACTAAAAAGGAAAAACGCACCCGATCCCTTCCCTACATATACATATATATATATATATATATATATATATATATATATATATATATATATATATATATATATATATATATATATATATATGCATATATATATATATATGTATATATGTATATATATATATATATATATATATATATATATATATATATATATATATATATATATATATATGGATATATATATATATATATATATATATACATATATATATATATATATATGTATATATATATATATATATATATGTATATGTATATATATAAATATATATGTATATATATGTAGGGAAGGGATCGGGTGCATTTTTCCTTTTTAGGGAAGGTATATGTATATATATAGGTAAAAATGGGACCGCCTTCGTTCAAAACAAGTTGCCTAAAAAGCTTGATGATCCGGGTATATTTGTTTTGCCTTGTAAGATAGGAAGATCCGAAGCTTTCGACACACTAGCCGATTTAGGGTCAAGCCTCAACTTGATTCCCTTATCCTTATTCACCGCTCTTAAGATAGGAAAGTTAGAGGAAACGGAGGTATTGATAGGACTAGCGGATGGGAGTATTGCTCACCCGGTTAGAATGATTAAGGATGTAGTTGTTCACATAGGAAGGTTAACTATATTAGCGGATTTTCACGTCCTTGACATGGTTAGTGACACTACATGCCCATTATTGGTAGGAAGAGGATTTTTAGTAACCGCTAGCACCATGATAGATTGTAAGGAGTCTAAGATAGTAGTAGGTGAAGGCGATACTTGGTCGGTGTACGATGTAAAGAAGCATAGTTATGATTGTGATGATGAACCGTCACCGCATTGGGTAGAGATGAATGGGAGACCATCTAGATATGGACCTTGGATAGAAAGGAACTTTATAGGACCTCAATGCCCATTCTATCTAGAAAAAGATTTCATTGAAAAGACACATTCGATGGAACAACTCATAGCTAGAGATGAAGAGCTAGATCCCTTTGAGGACCCTTAGTCTTTAGGAAGATGATTGAGTTCTTGAGCGTAATGCCTATTAATATAGAGATGAATAAGTGGAAAAGAGAGGGAGACAATTGTAAATGGAGGTGGGACAAGCCACCTAAAGAAGGTGACGGATCTTGGCATATGAGGATGACTTTGTATGATCCGGATGGAGTAAAGTATGAAAGGTCATACCATACTAAGGAAACCGATAGGAAATTGAAACCTAAGTTTGATCCCAAAGATGTCCTCAATGAGGAACTCACCCGTATCACGTAGTAACCCATGACCTTGAGTCTAGCTACAAGACTCGTAAATAAAGAAAAGCGCTTCTTGGGAGGCAACCCATGCTTTGTGTGATTTTATTTTGTTTGTTTGTTATTTGCTTCCGTATGCATGCTTTATTTTTATTGTTGGTAGATCATGTTTCTAAATTAAATAGTGAAAATACTTTACTTTGTTGTTTTGGCCTAGTCTTAACTCCACCTAAAAGTATTTTTGCAAAAGATAAGGGTAAGGGGAAACCCCAAATATGTTTTTAAGAAACAAACCGATCATGATTCTCCACAATATTAAGTGAACATGTATATTCGTATTTGTTAGAGTCAAATGCTTGTATTGAGTCATAATAAAGTTTTGCAGGATTTTCCAGGAAGTAGGACCAAGTTTTTCCAGAAATTTTCCGGAAACTTAACATAAGAATTTCTGCAGGTCACTTCTGACGGCGTCATGTGTAAAAATCTGGAACTTTTACCGGTTTTGTTTTTCTAACTGAGTCTTACGATTTTTGTGAATTATTAAGTTTTATAATCTCCAGGAAATCTGCAAACTTCATTCCACAAGCATTATATCTTACTTTGTTTTCTAGGATTTAGTAACTTATATAGATTGCCGCCGATTTTATGCGAGGTTGTCTTGTTTGTTTTCTCAGGATTTACAGGTTATGTATGACAAGAAGATGATTTATATTCTGGAAGGGAAGCTTTGATTGTTCATTTTCTTGGAGGAAGATCTAACCTGGCCACCTTATTATCCATACCGAGCGAATCATGGGAGTATTTGATTTCATTCTTTTTACTTATTTCACTTTTACATTCTTTACTTGAACATTGGGGACAATGTTCATCTTAAGTGTAAGGGGAGGGTAAAATGATGATACCTTACAGATACACTTTCGCTTGAGTTTGTTTTGTTTAATAGTAGATGTGTAATAAAACTATGAGAAATACTTGTTAGTGCAATTTTAGCGCCAAATTTAAAATTTTTTACAACATTTAGGAGTGAAACTTTAGCCATAGCAAGCGTCTCATGGATAGGAGATTGTATGACTAGCACATAACCGTATCATTCAGAAAAATTTTCCACCCAAATATGTGAGGTTCGCCTTTAGATTTGATAGGAAAAGCATTTACTATTAGTGCTTATGAGTGTACCGGTAGCATTTAGATTCTAGAACTTGCGTTAGCGATGCATCTCGAGACCGCTAGTGAGACTACATTCGTGTGGTAGGATTTACTACATGATAAGAGGCATTAGGATCACCCTTGTGTTAAACCCGTATTATAATTGCTTGACCATTTAAGTCATATTACTTGGCTAGTTAAGTCAACTAATTTTTCCCACACCTTAGCGTTGTACTCATTTTTAGTACACGAAACCCCTAGTACACCCCTCCGAGCCTATCTTTTCGTTTCTAACTTTAAGCATTTTACTTAAAGGAAGAATTTGTTACACCCCACTTAAATGTACACCTAAATCGCCTTAGCCTTCCGTGTATGCGCTCATTTTTAGTGCATTATTGTTATTTGTTAAACCCTAAGTTAACTATCTAATTGATTACATGGTTGCTAAGTCGAGTCATATCCTTGTACATATTGTTTGGGGACGATTGGGACTCATGGGTAAAGTACTTATTTATGGAGTAATGGGGAAGAACATCATATTATTACCCCCATATGTGCGCTAATCTTAAAAGTACTCCAAGTGTTTTGATTTTCTTAATTCGAGTCATTAGATTAGTTTATTGTAAAGTATGTAAAAACTCAAGTGTAAGGGGAATTTTCCATTCCCTATGATGTATTATTTTGGATGGTAGGGTAAGAGTGTATGCAAAAAAAAAAAAAAAAAAAAAAAAGAAAAAGAAAAAAAATTGAAAAAAAAGAAGAAAAAAAAAAAATAAAATAGAAAAAGGAAAAGAGAAAAAACATACGGACTACCATCCCTTTTTATTCTATGTTCATTTTATGTTTTTGTTATTTTTCATTTATTAGCTTAAGTCGAGTCTAGTCTTGGCTTAGCAACGCCATATTGTACATGTAATTAACCAAGATTGTTAACTCGCCACCAATAAAAACTTCCTTTATCCAACAAAACCGTGTATTTCATATCTGTTAGCATTAAAAATATGTATTATGAAGTGTTGGTCATTCTCATATTGTAACTTTGTGTCGTGTGTTAAGATTAGTCATAGTTTAGTCATTGGGCCTTGGACTTGGCAAGCTAATATGTTATATGCTATGTTTCATAAGCCTAGTTATCCAACCATGTAACCAAGTCCAAGCCCAAGCCCATTGAAAGCCCATAGGGCATCTCATGTATCTTACTATTTAAACACCTCAAAGGCTCATTTGAGGTGTGTGCTTGTGTGTGTATTTGTGTGTCTTTCATAATAAAAGCTCTCATATTTCCATCTCTCTCTACATATACACGAAATACATATAAGTCACCAAGTCACCATCTTTCTTCTTCTAATCTTCTATATTTGTGATAAAGTTGGTATATCTAAGGTCATACAAGTGGTATCAATCGCCTAACAATGATTTAGGAGGGTTGAGGGGTTTTTATTTCGTGTTTTTAAAGCTTTATTCACGTTTTTTTTTTTTTTCGAAAAAATTATTACTTTTCTTGTTTGTTTTGTGTTTTTAACACTTTTTTGATTACAAACTAGTGTTATAAACCTTTCCCAACAAGAAAATTTTAATCTTTTTGAAAATTTCTAGCTTAAAAAATTCGAATTTGGTTTTGTACTTGTTTTCGAGATCTTAAAAAGTTTGATAAAAATCATCAAGTTTGGAACTTTCTTCAAGTTTTGGTGATTTTATGCATAGAAGTACAAGAATCTTGGATTAAAAACTTGATTTCGGTGTGATTTAAGATTATACCAAAAACTGTCATAATATCGAAATAACCACCACTTTTCGAAATCCCAGTTTGACCAATTTTCGAGAACACAAGAAATCGACTCCGTTCGTGATCATAGTTGGATACTCGGTATTTTCTCTCTTGTATAAGAAAGAAATTACTTCGACTTGTGGCTAAATTTCGAAATTGTATAATTTCGAAATTTGTGTGATTGGGTTTTCGAAAAAATAACATTTTCGAGAACATCACAAGGTTTTCGAAAACTGGAAAATTTCGAGAACTTGAAAAAGTTTCGAGAAACTGAAAATTTTCGAGAACCTGGATACTTTTTCGAAAACCTGAAACTTATCGAGAACTTGGTCCAAACAATTATCGAGAAACTGAAAATTATCGAGAAACAATTATCGAGAAACTGAAAATTATCGAGAACCTTGAAAAATTTTCGTAAAACTTGGATTTTATCGAGATCTTGGAAAATTATCGAGAACTTGGGTGATTTTATCGAGATCTTGAAAAATTATCGAGAACTTGGGTGAATTTATCGAAATCTTGAAAAATTATCGAGAACCTGGGTGAATTATCGAGAATACAACATTTTCGAGAACTTTTGGTTGATTTTTGACGACTGAACTTCAAACGGCCATAACTTTTGAACCGTAACTCCGTTTTCGACGAATCAGCTGTCAAAACGACCGTCAGACAGAGGAGAACGACACGCTAAATGATTTATCGATTTAGGCGAAGTTTCGAGGCCTAAAAACGCTCCGAGAAGAAGTTATTGAGGTTTTAAGGTTTTCAGTCAAAATTTTCACCATAAAAACTTGCATCAACTCACTCTAAACTCTACTCCTATTTCGTTGGAACGATCCAAGAATCAACTTTATCCATCTACACTTCATCAAATGGCATCTCAGCAAGATATTCATGCAGCCGGTGCGGAAAACCGACCTCCTATGCTTGAAAAAGGTGGATATCTCCCATGGACAAGCCGCATGCTTCGTTACATCAAAACAAAGCCTGATGGTAAATTAATGATTCAATCCATTGAAAAAGGACCATTCCAGCCAAGACAAGTTCAAATTGAAGGCAATCCAAATACAACACCTCCTACTCAACCATTCGTGCGTGAACAAACAGAAGCAGATTACACAGAGGAAGACAAGAAGCAGATCGCCGCAGATGATATGGCAATGCATTTAATCCAACTTGGATTACCAAGGGAGATCTTTGCTGCGGTCGACAGCTGTGAAACTGCTTATGCTATGTGGGAACGTGTTAGAAGGATATGTCATGGAACAGAAATTGGACAACAAGACGTTGAGAACAAACTTCTTACTGAATGGGAGAACTTCACATCCACTAAAGGTGAACAGATTGAATCATACTACACAAGGTTTTGCACTTTGATGAATGAGTTAATCAGAAACAAGTTGACACCTCGAACAATTGCAACAAACATCAAATTCATCAATAACCTTCTAGAAGAATGGGGTCGTTATGTTACAATTGTCAATCAAACAAAGGATTTACATAAGGTGAATTATGATCAACTCTATGACTTTCTGAAGCAAAATCAAGCTGAGGCTAATGAAGTAAGGAAAGAAAGATTGGCAAAGAATCATGATCCTCTCACATTAATTGCTACTACACCAACACCATTACCAGTGAACACACAACAACCATCATCATCTTCCACTCACAACTACATGCAACCATCATACATTCAACAACCAACACCGGTCTACCAACAACAGTTCTACCCACAGCAACAACAACATGTTATTCCACAACAACAATACCCACAGTTCCAAGAACCAGAATTCACTGAAAATGATGAAGCCACTGCAGCCTTGACTCAAGCGTTTGCTTTTCTGACAAAGGCATTCCAAGGACGTTATTCCACACCAACTAACAACAACCAAAGGATTTCATCGAACACTCGCAACAAGCAGATTGCTCAGCCGAGTTTCAATATGGGCAATGGAGGCCAAATGGTTGGAGTTTATGGGAACCAACAGGGATATGCTACTGGGATTAATATGGGTAATCAGAATATGCAGAATGCAGGTCAGTATGCAGGAAATCAGATGAATCAGTATGGTCAGTATGCAGGGAATCAGTTGGGTCAGTTTGTTGGAAATCAGAGGGGTCAGAATGTTGGTAATCAGGCGATGGGTAATCAGAATAGAAATGTTGCAGCTCCAGTAGTTGGGAATTTGGGAAATGTGAATCAGGGTAATCCGGTTAAGTGTTTCAACTGTCAGGGTGTAGGTCATATGGCAAGGAACTGTCCTACTAAGCCAAACAAGAAAGATCTAGCGTACTTGCAGAAAGCAGTGATGTTGGCACAAAAGGCAGAGGCAGGATTTCAGTTGAACGCAGAGGAGAATGATTTTATGGCTCTTATGGATGACATGGAAGATAGAGAGGATATCAATGCGAACTGCATATTCATGGCGAATCTTCAGGAAGCTAAGTATGACACGGATTCTGACACACTTCCTGTTTATGACACCAGTGCACCATCTGAGGTATCAAATTTCAACACATGTCATAATAATGATATATTTGATATGTCTCCTCATGAGGAACAGCATTCCGAGAAGCAAGCACCCACTTATGATACATACCTGGACACGCCAAGTAGTAGCAATACTCCTTCAGCAACTCCAGATGTGAATCATAATGGAGGCTTCGTTTCACAGCATGCTGAGAATGATGAGGAAACACGTGCTTTGTTTGAATCATTATTGAATAATTGTCGTATTGAAATTGAGAATGTGAAAAAGGTCAATCGCGATGTTAAGGCCGCGAATGTTAAATTGACCGCTGAGCTTGAGAGTTACAAAGAAAATGTTAAAGCTTTTGAATTTCATAACAAAAGATTGTCTGAAGTAGAAACTGGTTATCAAAATTCCGTTTCAAGAGAAAAACAATTGCAACTCAAGTTTGACACACTTGATGTTAATTCTTTCAAAAAGATAAAATCTTTAAACGCGGAAATTTCTGATTTACAAAACCAACTTTCTAAACAAAAATCAGCTTATACCAATCTTGAAAAAGAGAGGGACGAGCTGAAAAAGGACTTTGCAAAGAAAGAAGACAAACTTTTGGCAGAAATCGTCGAGTCAGAACACATGATTGCTCACTTAGAAGAATTGGTGGTTAAGTCGGGTCAGTCAAGTCAAACAATGAAAATGATTTCAAATCAAACTAATCCGGTTTACCATACGAAACATAAAGTGGCTCTCGGTAACAACACCCCCAGTAATCTCAAGAAAGCTCAGCAAGAACAGAATGTTTTGTATAATGGTAATGTGATTTACACTAAACATGATCCTCCCGTCGTTCGGGATTCTGTGCAAACGATTGAACATGTCGAAGAGAGCATAAATAAAATGAAACAAAAGGATTTGAAACCCATTGATTACAACAAATTGAACAAACTTTCGGGAATTACTTTTGTTCCACAAAAAGAACCATCTGTGTTTTCCATAAAACGACCATTCTCAAAAATGTTTTCTAAGAAAGTAATTGTTTCCAAATCTCTTTCAAAAATGGAACAAATTTCTTCTAACAACACTTTTAATACAAGTGAGGCTAGAGAAATTTTGGATGACGTTAAAAAGAGAATTCAAGAACTTCAAAACATCGTTGCTTCTAAAACTACAATCAATATTAACAACTGGCATTCCAGTTTTCATATTGAACAGAAAAAAGTTTTTGAAAACGAAATTACTATCCCACTGAATAACATCAGTGCGAGGGTAATCCATTTTGAACAAGCTTTCTTAAAAGAAACGGCCGACTTTGTCAAGGACCACAAATCCCTGGTAAACGAAGCTAATGATTCTTGTGAAAACATAAAAGTTTTGGAAAACCTAAATGATTCTCTCTTCGAAGCTGTTATGACCACTGACATTATGTCCATCATTTTACAAACATATTCTGTTCAAGACGATGAAAGACTGAGAGCTGAGACCTCTGAAATTGTTTCAAAATATGAAAATGCTCTTATAAAGCTTGAAAAAGAAAATGTGTCATATTTTAAACAACTTGATCGAAAAAAGGAAGAATGCAAGTACGACAAATTGTCGTATGAGCGTGCCTTAAAGAACATGAAAGAGCAAAATGATCTTTTGAGGGCTCAGCTTGAAACTCAAAAAGGAAAGGGTGAGGAAACTAAGTTTGCAAAACCGTCGACCACGGAGAAACCAAATGTTTCAAACACGGTTCAAAAACCAAAAATGTCAATTTCACGGTTTGCTCCAAAAGTCGATGAGAAAAAGGATTTGACAAAACCAGTCACTCCAACACCCTTGCCTAAGAAAAGTGAAAATGTTCAGATTGTTGATAAAGGAAAAGCGGTTGTCGAAACACCAAAAGTGATAGCACCTGGCCTTTTTAGGATTAGTCCCACTAATGCGTCTGCCTCCACTTCTAAGACAAATGAGTGCAAAAAGGATACTTCTAAAAAGTCTAGTGATGCTAAAAAGGACAACAATATAAATCCTAACGCGTGTGCCTTACCTTCTACAGGATTAGAAATCACCTCTAGGAGCAGCAGACTAAAGCCTAAGAGCAATACAAGGAACAATAGAGTCTCGCCTGTCTCTAAGAGTAGTAGCAAGAATAAAGTTGAAGAAGTAGAAGAACACCCTAGGAATTTATCGCTTTGTAATAAGAGACATGTTTCATCTGAATGTAATGTCAAGAGTACTATTTCTAATGCATGTAATGACTCTGTTTGTTTAATATGCAAGAAATGTTTAATTAATTATGCTCATGATGAATGTGTTTCTAAGAATGTGAATGTCACGCCTGAACAGAAGGATGTTCCAAAAAGACCTAGTGCTAGATCCAGATCTATAGAAATATTAGTTGCACGATTTAGGACTACCACTATTAGTCGAATGCCTAGGAACTATCTTAAGTTTTGTATGTGGATTCCGACGGGTAGAGAGTTCACTCTTAAGGACGGCAAATTAGAAATAACTCAAGCTAAACAAGTAGCAACTGTCTATGAGTGTGATTCTACTTTTACTCCTAACCCCATGGAACCAAATTCAACACGGTTTCCAAATAAAAACTCTTCTGTTCTTGGCAGGTTATCGAAATATGTCTTTGGATCGTCGACTCGGGTTGCTCCAAGCACATGACCGGGAATTTAAAGCTGCTGATCAATTTTGTCTGGAAATTCATGGGAACTGTACGATTTGGAAATGATCATGTAGCAGCTATTCAGGGTTATGGAGATCTTCAGTTTGGGAATTTTTTAATCACTCGAGTTTACTACGTCGAAGGATTGGGACACAACTTGTTTTCAGTTGGGCAGTTTTGTGATGCGGATTTAGAAGTTGCATTCAGGAGAAACACGGTTTTTATTCGAAATTTGGTTGGTGATGATCTCTTAACTGGTAATCGTGGTACAAATTTGTATGCTATCGACATCAACCAAATGGCTTCTACATCACCAATTTGTCTTATGACAAGGGCAACCGAAACTAAGTCCTGGCTGTGGCATAGACGTTTATCCCATCTCAATTTCGACACCATCAACAAGTTAGCCAAAGACAACATCGTCACCGGACTTCCTAAGTTCAAATACACCAAGGAACACCTATGTCCATCATGCGAACAAGGAAAAAGTAAAAGAGCATCATATAAACCCAAAACCGTACCTAGTTCGGAAGCAAGGTTACATATGTTGCACATGGACTTATGTGGCCCAATGAGAGTTGAAAGCATTAATGGGAAGAAGTATATTCTTGTTATTGTCGATGATTATTCAAGATATACATGGGTAAAGTTTCTGAGGTCAAAAGACGAAGCACCAGGTACCATCATCACCTTTCTGAAGCGTATCCAAGTTCTACTTCAAGCTCCAGTAAGGATTGTAAGAACAGATAATGGCACAGAATTCACCAACCAGGAGTTAAGAACCTACTTTGAAGATGTTGGAATAACACACCAAACATCAGCTGTTAGAACTCCACAGCAGAACGGGGTAGTTGAAAGAAGAAACAGAACTCTTGTGGAAGCTGCTCGCACAATGCTGATCTTTTCTAGTGCACCACTATTCTTATGGGCTGATGCTGTTGCTACTGCGTGTTTCACTCAGAACCGATCCCTAGTACATCCAAGATTCAATAAAACCCCATATGAGCTAGTGAACAACCGTAAACCTGACATCTCTTACCTTCACGTGTTTGGCGCTTTGTGCTATCCGACGAATGACAGAGAAGATCTAGGGAAGTTAAAAGCTAAGGGTGATATTGGAATCTTCATTGGATATTCAGAAAACTCGAGGGCATTCAGGGTGTATAATAGACGTCTAAAAAGGATAATGGAGACGATGAATGTGAAGTTTGACGAGATTTCACAGATGGCTTCTGAGAGATACGCTCTAGAACCCGCGCTTAATCCTATGGCTTCTAATCAAAACGGATTAGGACCCGCACCAAACCAGCAGACTTCTGGACACATCAGTTCAGGACTCGTGCCTCAAGGAGCTCAGTCAACAAACACGGATAAACCTTCAGAACAAGAACTGGAAAATTTCTTCGAGTTAATGTTTGATGAATATTATGGTGGAACTTCGACAAATGCATCTCATTTACATTCCGCTGCACCCGCTCAAAACCATCAACCACCACCACCACCACAAGATGCATCTACAACAATCGAAGCTGAAGCACCAACTACATCAACATCATCTACATCTACTCAAGCAACTCCAGTACTTGACACTGAAATACCAAGAGTTGATGAGCAAAACCAGAACACAAATTTTCAAGAAGAACCAACAAATAATTCAAACGATGCTGCGCTAGAAGAAGAAGAAGAAGTATTTGAAAACCCGTTTGCATCAGACTCTGCTGAATCTTCTTCGAGGTTACAAGAACCATCTAACACACATTCGTTCAACCAAAGGTACCCTTCTACGTTTCAATGGACAAAAGACCATCCGTTAGTACATGTTATTGGTGATCCTTCAATGCCAGTTCAGACGAGGAGACAACTTGCCACTGATCTCGAATTGTGCATTTACATTTGCTCAATAAGCACCAAAGTACCTAAGAACATTCGGGAAGCAATGGCAGAAAACCCATGGATTGAAGCAATGCAGGAAGAATTTCTTCAATACCTGTTACATGATAGTTGGGAACTTGTTGAACGACCACTTGATAAACGAGTTCTTGATCTCAAGTGGTTGTGGAAGAACAAACTGGATGAGGAAATGACTGTTATTCGCAACAAAGCTCGTCTCGTGGCTAAAGGATATCCACAAGAAGAAGGGATAGATTTCGAAGAATCATTCGCGCCTGTAGCTAGACTTGAAGCAGTCCGGATTTTCTTAGCCTATGCAGCTTACAAAAACATCACAGTCTATCAGATGGACATTAAGACAGCTTTCTTGAATGGAACTCTGAAAGAAGAAGTGTATGTGAGTCAGCCAGAGGGATTCATCGACAAAGATCATCCAGACTACGTCTACAAGCTTAAGAAAGCCATCTATGGTTTAAAACAAGCTCCAAGAGCGTGGTATGACGAACTATCATCTTTCTTGCTCAAAAACAATTTCACAAAAGGAACGGTTGATGACACCTTGTTTATCAAAAAGTTCAAAGATGACATTTTGATCGTTCAAATTTACGTGGACGACATTATTTTTGGATCAACCAATCCTAACCATTCAAAACATTTTGAAAATCTCATGAAAAGCAAATTTGAAATGTCCATGATGGGGGAACTAAAATTCTTTCTTGGTTTACAAATCCATCAATCCCCTCGTGGTATTTTTATCAATCAAGCTAAATATACGATAGAGATTTTGAAAAAACATGGAATGGAAAACTGTGATTCTGTTGGTACACCAATGGTCACTTCACCAAAAATAGGTGCTGATTTGTTTGGGAAACCTATCGATCCGAAGAAATATCGGAGCATGATCGGTTCTCTCATGTACCTAACTGCTAGCCGCCCTGATATTCAATTTGCTGTTTGTTTGTTAGCACGGTTTCAGGCAAAGCCTACCGAACTTCACCTCAAAGAGGTTAAACGGATCTTTCGGTACCTACGAAGCACCATTAACTTGGGACTTTGGTATCCGAAGGATTCGGAGTTTAATCTAACAGCATTTTCAGATGCAGACCATGCTGGTGATCAAGTAACAGCAAAGAGTACATCAGGTGGAGCACAATTTTTGGGTGAAAAGCTTGTAAGCTGGTCTTCAAAGAAACAGGATTGTACTGCACTTTCAACCGCCGAAGCCGAGTATGTGTCTCTATCTGCGTGTTGTGCCCAAGTTCTTTGGATGAGGACACAACTCACAGATTATGGCTTTACTTTTGACAGAATACCTATGTATTGTGACTCAAAAAGTGCCATAGCCATCTCGTGCAATCCCGTACATCACTCTAAGACGAAGCATATCAAAGTCCGCTACCATTTCATCAAAGAACACGTGGAAGAGGGTACTGTTGAATTATTTTTCGTTAAGACTGATTATCAACTCGCCGATCTATTTACTAAAGCCCTTCCAAAAGAAAGGTTTGACTATTTAGTTCGACGAATTGGCATGCGAAGCCTAACTCCTGAGGAGCTAGAACGTCTTGTCGAATCTTCTTGAAAAATGTTTTCAAAACCGCTTCGCTGTAAATATTTTTGAAAAAACAAAATACAAAATTTGAAAAACCAACAAAAACAAAATACAAAAATATAAAATTTTCAAAAATACAAAAACATTATAAAATCAAAAATCCAAAAATATTCTTCTCACGACATGTCTCTCGTATAAATCAATATTCTGTACGTTTCTAGAAATGTCATTCAACAATGATACGGTCATGTACAGATGCTTGAGCGGGAGTTCTTTAAATGTTTTTCTAAAACATGTCGTTTCTCAAAAGTTTCTTCACAATGGCTTTCGTATACTTCAGTACGAAACCCGTACGTTCAATGACGACTTCTGATTATTTTCAAATCAAGGACTCGTACGTTCAATGATGAACTCTTTTTCAAAAAGTTCGAGTCTAAACAAACGAAAAAGATTTCAAGCATAAACTCGTTTTCAAAACAAAATTCTTGAGCACTTTTTCAAGATTGTTCAAAAGATTTCTCAAAATCTCTCAAAATTAGTGCTCAAGAAAACTCCCTCTAAACCCTTAAGTAATTTTATATGTGCTATCATTAAGGGGGAGTATAAAAACAAAATGTTCCAAATTCATGCAAAATCGAATCTGTCTTTCTCTCCAAAAAGCTTTTTCTCAATCAGTTGATATCAAAAATATCACGATATGCTATTTTTGAGGGGGAGAAGACATGATTAAAATGTGATCAAAGATGTTTAAAGATTGTGACTGAATCTCAAAAGAGCTCGACTCAGTAAGTACTAATGAATTGACGAAGCTTAAAATGTCAGTAATCGAAAAGACTTGTCCTGGACGGGTAATAATTTCAAGCTAGTCTAACTAGTGATGTAAGCGTGTCTCGAATAGGACTTGTCTGAGTAGAATGTACCATATCGAGAGACTTTCTTTGGACTTGACCAGGACGGGTAATAACTTCAAGCTAGTCTAACTAGTGATGTAAGCGTGTCTCGAATCGGTCATGTTCACTGAAAGTGGATCAATTCAAAAAGTGCAAACTCCTCACGCATGTGCAAATTTCTTAAAAAATTCATGAGCACATGTGAAGGGGGAGTCCTTCAAAAGAAATGCAAAACTCTCGAAGTGTCAACAATGTGTTTTATTATTCATAAACACTTTGAGAGATTTTTCACAAAAGGTTTTATGGCATGTGATCAACAATAGGATAGTCATGGAGTTATAAGGTGGCTAAGGTTAGGGAAAACCGTCCTATGATCCGCCAGAGCCGGAGGGATCTACCCAAGGACAATTCCAATAGATTAGAATTAGAAAGTCCTTAGGTATGATTGAAAAAAGGAGAAAATGAGAAAGGAGAAAGAAGGGGTTGAAGAATTAAAAAGAAAAGTTATGAAAAAGGGTGAAAAGAAATAGCCCTCCAAATGTTCAACCTTAGGGCAAACACCGGGTTCAACTCATATGCTACTGGTTGTTACTAAGGTGACTCCGGTATTGAAGACAAAGACGTCATGGACCCAGTGACGCACTGCACTAAACCTTCTTAACCACTCAAGTTCTCTTAAAAGAGCTTGTTTCATTCTCACGGGGAACCGGTGTAATCTATCGACTTATCTCTTAGAGATAGTTGATATTGAAGCAGGAGACATCTCCCTAATCTCCGCATAGGAAACCAAATGTGCACTTATCGAGTCTAGAGCCCCGAGATTCATCAAAAGATCTCATAGGAACACATGATATTACTACACTGGTTGTTCAACATTAAGGACGCCAGATGTAAACTTAAGAGTCCTACGCAGATCTTAGCTATCTGCCAGAACATTTATGAGAGGATTCACTTTTGTGATTCTCAGTGATTGAATGGAAATTCCTGCCAGGGTCAACATCAAGCAGCCCTGACAGCAGGTCACTTCGGTAATTCTTATGGGTTACGCTTAGTGTTCGCGGTGGTTTCAAACGGTCTACAGTCGTGGAGTGATCCCCAGCGACTCACCCAGTCATTGAGCTACTAAGTAGGTCTCGTAAGCTCTCTCGAGAGTATCTGACATGGGAACGGCCTTGGTAAGGGTTAGAAGGAGTCTTCACACTATGCTGTTGACAATCTCTAATTCTTATCTGTAAGTACCGGATGTTTTATTGCTAACTGTTTATATGCAGGGACACTTAATCTCCATGGCGACAGATTCCACATGCTCATACATACATCTAGAAGTTAAAGAAAGCTCCCTCAAAGATCTTTACATCACAAAGTTCAAAGAAAGATTCTACGCCAAAAAGAAGAATCTACAAAGTATAAAGACTAAAGATCAAAGTGAAAGAAAGGGAACTACGTGCATATGAATATCAAAGTCCAAAGATGTATGAGCATGTTGGAATGGCAAACAACCACCACAGACGCAGAAGTGACGAATGGCAGATAACTCCACATCACAAAGGAACAAAGAACGATGAAAATTCAGTTATCGAAGATCACAAAGCATGAAGGAACAAAGACTAAAGACTATTCTACAACGACACACAAAGTTGAAGACAAAGAACACGGAAGACCCACTCACGTGGAGCATCATTCGAATGACCACCCCTTAGGGGGAGATTGTTAGCATTAAAAATATGTATTATGAAGTGTTGGTCATTCTCATATTGTAACTTTGTGTCGTGTGTTAAGATTAGTCATAGTTTAGTCATTGGGCCTTGGACTTGGCAAGCTAATATGTTATATGCTATGTTTCATA
The DNA here is from genome assembly GCA_030686995.1 of Artemisia argyi. NCBI lineage: Eukaryota > Viridiplantae > Streptophyta > Magnoliopsida > Asterales > Asteraceae > Artemisia > Artemisia argyi. The sequence goes on along the minus strand of CM060691.1, from coordinate 147,948,815 downwards.
AGCCTAGTTATCCAACCATGTAACCAAGTCCAAGCCCAAGCCCATTGAAAGCCCATAGGGCATCTCATGTATCTTACTATTTAAACACCTCAAAGGCTCATTTGAGGTGTGTGCTTGTGTGTGTATTTGTGTGTCTTTCATAATAAAAGCTCTCATATTTCCATCTCTCTCTACATATACACGAAATACATATAAGTCACCAAGTCACCATCTTTCTTCTTCTAATCTTCTATATTTGTGATAAAGTTGGTATATCTAAGGTCATACAATATCCCTACACCTAACGTTACAACCCTTTAAAAGACCTCTTTGATAGTTTATCCTAGGTGCTTACGCCATGTGGTGGAGGTTTGATACTTTCCCAAGCCTATGGTAATCTATTTTGCTATGACAGGTAGTGAGAGATATCTTCCGTTTCCATATTGTAATTTATACTTTATTACACCCGAGAGATGTGAGTATCTAAACACTAGTTGTGAGGTGCTTGTGTATGACCTCCGTGCTTGTCTTTGGTCTTTAGTGGAATGATTATTTGTTGTAATTACTTTTATATTAGTGTTAAATGACCCCTAACTTGTATTTTGATTAGAATAAAAGCGCATTTGTTTGAGGACATGCAAATCTCAAGTGTAAGGGTATATGATGAGGCGAAAAATGAACCACTTTTTGGGGGTCATTTAAGCCCGGAATTGAATTTATTTGATCAAATATTGCCCTAAATTGTTCCTTTTGTGATTTTAGGTACTTTGGGAGAGAAATCTGGAAAAGGAAGCAATTCGGACTTTTTTGGAGCATAAAAGTGAAGAAAACGCCAAAGTCTTAATTTTCCTTGCTGAGAACAGTAGGTGACGGCGTCAAGAGCAACATCCTGACGGCGTCAAGAGGAAATTGCATGACGGCCCAGTACAAACGTGAAGGCGTCACAAGTAGAGCGTCAAGAGTAAAAGACGTGACGGCCTGGAAGACCCTAACACATAGCGACGTCAGATGTAGATCAAGGCAGTCCGAGAAGTATTTTGGCGGCGAGATGACGGCGTCACCTATTTGGTCTTGACGCCATCAGCCTCAGTTTTCTATATATAGTTTTCTAATTTTCATTCATAAAAGGAGAGAAGTTTTGGAGAAACCCTAAGGCCGAACCTATTACAAATTTTACAGGTTTTTCAAGGGTTTTCAGCCCTTGAACCCTTTCATGTGTAATTGAGATAAGTGTTCTTTTAATTCAATCAATATGTCTATGTGTTGGTTGTCTATATCTTGTACTTGTCTTAATTCCATCATGCTAGGCTAGATCTATCTTGTGTTTGCTTAGATCTAATGAAACCTAGATGTTAATTATGTGTTGATTACTTGTTTATGGTTGTACTGGATGAATGATTTCGATGTTAGGCTTAAGAAAACTGGCAGATCTCCAAATGGTAACATGCTTGAACGTCTTAGGAAACATGAACTGACGTGCACTAGGTTTTATTGGTTGTATTTAATGCATGAGTAAATTCTAATGATCCCATGTTAGGAGCTTCTTAGCCGGCTCGACATAGGAGTGAAGTAGGCACTCATAGGATTGTGGAATTAAGTGCGCCACCCCATGAATGGTATTAAGGAATACAATCCGTCATCCACGCAACTATAACAAGTAATTAACGTGTAAAGATATCTAGGGAGTAGTGAAATCTAAGTAAACACAATTTCTCCACTTATTACTCACAACCTTAGTTTAATTTAGTTTATTTTCATTTCTAGTATTTTATTTTGATTGCATCTTTAGTATTGGGTTAGTTGACTTGCAACTAATTCCGCTCAAATCCTTCAAAACCCGAGATATTTACTTGCTTTCTAAAAAATATAAAAATACAAAAATAATCATCCCTCATCTTTAGAACTAGTATTTAGGTTTTCTAATCCTAGCGATACTATTCCTAGCTGAACGATCAATCCCCCGGTACTTGTCACTATACTATACTACAACGATCAGGTACACTGCCTGGTGGGGGTTGTAAGCTTCTCGAGATCCCTCGAGAGGCAAAGCCTGGTGCAATCCCTACGCTGCCAATATATGTGTGTGTATATATATATATATATATATATATATATATATATATATATACATATATATATATATATATACATATATATATATATACATATATATGTATATATATATATCTTAACTAATTATAAAGGAGATTTGGTCAACAAGTCAAGAAGTGAAAAATTGAAATTAATGTAATTCCCATTTTGCCCTTGTCCTTACTAACTACATATGTGCATTAACTACAATCAATCCCCATTTAATCAACCACTATCTACTTTTTTTCATAGATTCGTAATTTTTATTTTAGATCTATAGTTTTTATTTATAGATCTATAGTTTTTTTTTATAGTTCTTAAGTTTTTTTAGATTCGGAATTTTTGATTAAGTTGATTCGTAATTTTT
>CM060691.1:147691378-147941378 GCA_030686995.1 Artemisia argyi | reverse complement strand
CGCGATTGTGTGCTGGGAAAAAAGTGAGTTTTAAGGAAAATAAACTACAGGGGGTGAAAATGAAACTTTTACAAACTTAAAATTAAAAGAAAAGTTAAAATGAAAATGAAATTATTAAAATGATTATTTTAATATTTAAATACTATTTAATTAATTAAAACTATTTAAAAAGTAAATTAAACCTAATTTAAATAAAACTAAAAATGATAAACACTACAAATTGAACTAAAAACTTACAAAAATAATTTCTAAAACTTAAAATGAACTTGAAGAAAGTATAAAAATTAAAAATAACTATTTTCGTCTTTTTATGGATTTTCTATTAATTAAAAACTAATTATCTTAATTAAACTATTTAAACTAATTATATTAAAAATAATATTAAATTAACTTAGAAAATTATGGAAAAATTTGTAAAACTATTTTGTAACTTAAAATTAAGCACTGTGAGAGCTTATTATCCTCACAGTTGACTTTGTTTGACCAAACAAGCAAATAAGCTCAAATAAGCTTATGTAGGACCCATTATGGATTATTCTGGTTCCAATGAGTTAAGTAAACATGTTAAAGCAAGAATAAGCTATAATGGTTCACAGAATAAGCTAAATGATCAAAATAAGCACTTGGCCAAATCCAATTGAACTCAGAAAAGGGACAAGGTTCATAGGCAATTCTAAGTGGGGTCCACAGGTTCCAAGGTCAAACAAAGGGTCAAAAATCAAAGCCTGGTAGGAGGGGGGTTGGATGATACAAAGAAGTGTTTGTGGGGCCCACTGAGGTGGCCACAAATCACCACCAAAGTGGTGGTGATAGCTATGGGTCTGCTGCACAGGGGAGTACCCTCTCCCTGCAGGTAAGTTTGGCCAAGTGTGGGGCTGTAGGACCTTAGATATATCAACTTTAATAACAATATAGCATGTAAATGATGTAAAGATGGTGACTTGGTAATATATGTGTGGCGTTAGCTTTGTATAAATAGAGATAAAGATGAAGAGAACTTTTATTCATAAAACACACACAATACACACAAGCACACACCTCAAATGAGCCTTTGAGATGTTTATATAGTTCTTAACATGATGCCTTAAGAGGCTTTCCATGGGCTTGGGCTTGGACTTGGTTTACATGGATTATAAAGGCTTATGAAACATAACTAATAATGTAAAACCTAAAATTTTCCAAACATGCAAAATTACCAAAATACCCTTGTAATTTAAAATTATCAATAAACACTTAAATTAATACCAAATAAATCCTAAACACTTGGAATTAAGCAACATATGATCACCATTATTTTTACTTGAATATCTGCATCATTTTCATTGTACTAAAAATAGTTGGCACGCCTAAAAGGAATAAAAGGGTCCAAAATGAATTAATATATTGTACAAAATATTTAATAAGAGGATATACATGTTCTAATTATGGAGAGAATAATTTTATGATTTTTCTCACCCTTGATAGCACCAAATCCGGCCCTTATCACACCCTCATCATCTTTGTATTTAATTGTTACCTATTTTCCATTTTATAAAATTTTAAAACCCTAAAACACTCTAAAATACACATGGAGGCCATAATAATTTTCCAGAGGTGTTTGCCATTTTTCTTGGGCTTGTTCTAAAGTGTAGAAGGCTGGAAAAATAGTAGTGAAGGCTAGGGATTGATCGTGGTTCGTGTGCTCTTGTTTTTGGTTCAAAAATCCTATCCGAGTTGTATTAATTCTCCACACCTCATTCGACAAATATAAAAACTTTCTGGTATTTTTGTCATTCTCCTTACATCATATATGATCCAAATAAAATGTTGGTTATGATCCATACACGTTAAAACAGGTCATATAGAATTAAACTATTTGTAAACCCTAAAATATAGCAAATATTGATCCGATTGATATATAATTTTTCGTGGCTTATCATTATTTTTCTGAGATGATAACATGTTTATAAGACCTTAATAAAATGTATTTGTAATTTTGGGAAGCCTTGAAATCGAATTGATAATTATTTGTTATTACTGATTGTATAAAAATATAAAAGGGTTTGAATGGTTATAGAACTAGGGTTTTCAGATTTTTGTGATCTTAATTAATGTTATTTGAAGTAATTATCATGTTATGAAATTGGGGAAGAATTAGAGTTTGTGTTTGTGAATTTAATTTGTAATCGGTTAGAATAATAAAAAGTATGAGGGTGCCTTTTGAAAATATTGAAACATAAGGGTTATTTTTGTAAGTCTTGTAAGACCAGGGGAAACTTGTAAAAATTATGAAGAAGGTGAAAAGTGTGAGTTTTGTAACTATAAGGACCAAAAATATAATTATATGCATTTATTTAATTAGACTTGTATTTAATTTAATAGAGGGACCATTTTTGTAAATTATGAAAACTAAGTGGTTATTCTGTAAATAATCATATTGGGGTGCTAAGGGTGTAAATTTGGTAATTATATGGACTTGTTTGTAATTTTGATAATTAAAAGGATATAAATGGTAATTATTTAAATTAAAGGATTAAACGTGTAATTATTGAAAGTTAAGGGGATGTTTTGAATAAATATTATATTGAGGGCTGAAATGATATAATTTTGATAAATTAAGGGTTACAAATGTTAATTGAATTAAATATGGTTATACTTGTAAAATAAATATTAATAAGGACTTATTTTGGAAATAATGTAAATTAAGGGTTTGATTGTAATATTTGTAAACTCACGGGAGTGATTGGTAATTATTGTTAACTATTGAACTAATGTGATAAATATGGAAAATTGTAATATTTACATTCTAAAACTTGAACTTTGGCATATTTGTATAATAAACCCTAAAATATGGGAAGTTGTCATATTAAACTCTAATCTTGCAAAATTGACATCTTGAACACTTAACTTGTCCAAACCTTAATTAAAATCTTGAAGGAATAATATTGAATATGGAAACTTACTAATTTTGGAAACTTGCTAATTTTGGAAAGTTACTAAAAATGGAAAGTATACTAAAACGGGTAACCTAATTATGTTAACCTAAGAGTGACCTTCTATTACTAATTCGTATAGGTCCGGTGAAGCGGGATTATGATCCTTTTTCCTTGTTTCCCTTGTTGCTTTTGAACCAAGGTACAGATATTCTGACCTATCTACAAGTTTCTCATGCACTCTTGTCTTTCCTATTCTTTTGATATCTTGAACCTTGTTATGTTCCCTTGATTATTGAACCTTGTTATATTCCCTTGATTATTGAACCTTGTTATGTTCCCTTGATTATTGAACCTTGCTATGATCCTTTTTTAAAAAAAACTGAACCTTGCTTGAAACTTATCCTATGATTCTTGAACCTTGAAATAACCTTGTTATGATACCCTTGACATAATAGACTTGATATGATAATATTGACTTGAACCTTGATTTGAACCCTGTGTTAAATCACTTACTTCGATCTTTGACTTATACCTTGACTTGAAAACCTATACTATGATACTTGATTCAAACCTTGACTTGGACTTTATATAACCCTTGATATTTTGAAAGTGCTTTTAATAATATAACCGGATGTGAAAACTTCTAGTAATTATATTATGAAAATGTTTTGAGGAAAGAAAACTATTTTAAAATGAGGGTTATGAACATTATGTAACACCACTTTTATATGAAGTTTCACTAATTTTATGAATATTTATTTTAAGGACTACCTTATTGAAAACCTTTATTTCATGAAAACCATTATTAAAAGATTTCTTTTAAATGAACATTTGACATAAACATTGAATTGAACCCTTGCCATAAACTTTTATTTGGAACCTAATATGAACCTCTACTTGAACTTATGACATGAACCTTTACACTAAACTCTACGTACTCTCTCACTATTGAACCTTTACCTTGAACCTTAAACAAGAAATCCACATGAACCTTCTCAGTATGAACCTTGGTATAAATCTTTCCATCTTAAACCTTTTTACTATGGGCCTTGATAATAAACCTTTTAATTTGAATCTTGACTTGAACCTTTGATATGAAACTTGACTTAAACCACTTGATATGGACTCTTGACTTGAACCACTTGATATGAACCTTGTACTTGTACACTTGATATTTGACTTGACCTTTGACCCACAGTTTGAGACTACGAGCCACCACTTGTTATACTTGTTACTACTTGTTGTGGAGTAGCCACAACCATAGCATTGATGCACCAATGTTATGTACTCTAGTGGGGCTAGAGAGATGTCCCCCACCGTCCCTGATCTTGTTATCGACTACTGCTATGATTGTTATTGGCCTGCAGGGGCGTATGGATGCATCCTAGTCTTGTCTTGACTTGTTACTTGCTTGGGCTACGGCCATCTTGATTATGACTTGGACTACATTATATATTACTTGGTGACTTACGGTGTGTGCGATACACGTATTTCACATCTTGGGAGCTAGCTACTCCAACCCTTGGAGGTATCCCCTCATATTATACTTGGTATCCCGAGGTCTCCCCTCCGGATGCATGGTTACTTGATTACTTGACTTGACTTGATACTTGACTTGACTTGGGCTCGTGGTGGATAACTGACCTGACCATTACACCTTTATACCTTTATACCTTACACCTTTATAACTTTAATACAGGTTCTTCTTACTTCGGTTGTACTTCCTTTATGCTTTACTTTATCTTTCCATTGTCTTATATATATCATTCTCTATTGCTTGTTACTTTCATATCTGTTCACTGGGCTCTCGTAGCTCAGCCGCATTTCTTTTCCTGCGGCAGTTTTTTAGTAGGAAGCTGGGTTATGAGTGGAGAGAGCATTGGACTTAGAAGACTTTACCTTGATAGCTTTTGGATTAGTAGGAGCTTTTTTACATTCCAGACTTAGTATTTGTACTACTTTCTTTTGTACTTGTACTTTAGTCTCCCTTGTAACTTTGATACTCATTTGTATTACTTAAGATGTATGCTTGTACTTGCTTTGATATGTCACCATAATGTAGCACTTCTACCCTTATCGGGTTGGGGTGTTACAATTATGGTATCAGAGCACAGGCTACGACTTGTAGTACATTAAACCTTGACCTCTGAAGTTTGGACCACTAACTTTCCACTGTAGGTACTCATAAGATAACCTTTGATATTTGCCTTAAGATCTTCCCATAGAAGCATAAGTTTTGACCGGTGAGGAATGGGTAGACTAGGACATCTATGTTTGTGACACTTACTTCTGCATTACTCTGATTCTTGCCTTTGCCTTTAATTAAAGCCTTGTAAGAACTGGTGCCTCATAAGTTAGAAGTCTCGCATTCCATGTTTTGATTTCCAAGTGAGTTGGAATACTCCGGACACTACATTGATACCTTGCACCATTTGAGTTTCACTATCTGATGTTGATCTCCATCTCCGAATTGCTTGATAAACATTTTGATACCTTTCCGACCGTTTCAAAGATTATTCAACCATAATGTGTTTGACACACTCTTTGAATTGCGTACATATGGTAGACACAATGTGTCGTTTGATACAACTTGACTTTGCAAAATCAAATTCTTCCCTACGAGAACTCTGGTATTTATTAACCATGGAGATAGGAGTTTTGTTCCCTCCCTTTGAATGGTGAACCTTGTCTGCCAATCAGCTTCCTTGGGAGGTTATGATAAAATCTCTATATGGAATTGTTAACTGGGCATGATGATGCCGACAACTGATATCCCGTACACCTCACTTTTGACAACCATACGATGTTCGTATTACCGATGATTCACACTCTACCTATCACTTATGCTAATGAGCTAAACCACATCCCAACCTTTGAACTGTCTGCTTATCCATCTCAATACTCTTAATGAACCATGTACTTGACTCGGATATATGAACTATCTATCCAATTTGACGACCGTATTCGTTCTATGTATTCGTTTACTTTTGGTACATCTAATTTTGAGGCCTCTTGATTTTGGACTGGATGGCCCTTCATAAGCCACCATGGACTACCGTATCCGATTTGCGACATTTAACAATCTACTTTGTTCTACTATGTTTTGATGACTCTCGATCACCCAAATCTGTTACTATAGAAGATGTTCACGACTGACTTACCATCAACGAAGTATACCTCATGCAGCATGTGGAGATTTTAAGTTTGAGTATCAAGACAACCAGACTGGAGAAGATAAACTATTAACACATAATCTAGAATTGGCAGCGGTGGTGTTACCTGAAAACCTGGAGCTATGATAGAAGACCTGTCAAAGACCCGCAGTCTTGTTTCTCTATTCATTTTAGTTGTACCAAGATGAATTGAGAGCAGAAGCAGATTTGCGGATGGAAGGATGCTCAGTGATCAAGACAGAGATTTGCAATTTCCACAATTCCATGAAGAACTGCCGAAGGCTTAAGGAACCAGACTCAAGTTTATTGTTTTTCTTTTCACCCTATGAGCTGATGGACAACCATGGACCGACTACTCGAGCTTGGAACCTTGAAATTTATGTTATGAATGGATTGACTCTTTTGACGACGTACTTTGCTTTTGATGGATATTCTATGATTTTCGTTACTCTTACGAGTAGTGTCATTTTTACTCTTGGTTATATGGCTTGATTTGGTTACATCATTGTGAGTTTCACTTGTCTTGCCGACATTGTTCCGTTATTGATCTTTGACTAGGGCCAACCCTAGGATGTAGTTGGACTGTTAGGTGGTTTGTAGAATTTTGATTCACGACTTGAGATAGAGGATGACCACCATAAGGGCATGTTATGTGAGGCTAGTATTATGACGCCTGATCAACGTGATAATACTAACGTCATATAAGTGCATTTATTGTGTTCATAGGATATCTTGAGCAGTGCTTAAGAGAAGCCTTAGACTTCTGTTTCCGTTGGCGACTACCTGCGATTAATGAGACTCTAGGTTCTTTCGACCTATACGTTTGATCTTCCTTATCGCCGTATGATTTGATATATTTAGATCTTCGAGAATATGTTTGTTGACCTTTGTATCTTGATAATGATCTTAGGGTTCATTATAGAGCTTTCTACCGTCCGATGTTATCGATTGAATTGTCTTCTATCTACTTGAATGCCTTTGTTCATTTTGAGGGGTACACCGGTGTTTTGCTACTTCTACGATTCTTGTCTGTGAGACCGTTACTTTTGGATTGTTTGATTAATGACCGGATTTATATGGAACCAAATTTGGACTGCTTGATTCTTGTACCTTTCGGAGGAGGTTTCCTATCGTCTAACTCTACCTCCTCAGCTGTCACATGTTCATAATATCTTTCGAGTATCTCTTCTGAGGGAATCACTCTTATCATTCCTTTCATGTGACACCCTAATCGTTTGATTTGAAGTCACTTGTTATGTTTCATGGAAAACCGTCTTTGATCGACAAGATAGAGTCATGAGAAACCAAATCTTCGTGTTTTGCATAATTTGATACGTTCCCATTTGATTTGCATATCTTGAATTTCGCGGACGAAATTTTCTTTTAGAGGGGAAGAAGTTGTAAAACCTAAAATTTGCCAAACATGCAAAATTACCAAAATACTCTTGTAATTTAAAATTATCAATAAACACTTAAATTAATACCAAATAAATCCTAAACACTTGGAATTAAGCAACATATGATCACCATTATTTTTACTTGAATATTTGCATCATTTTCATTGTACTAAAAACAGTTGGCACGCCTAAAAGGAATAAAAGGGTCCAAAATGAATTAATATATTGTACAAAATATTTAATAAGAGGATATACATGTTCTAATTATGGAGAGAATAATTTTATGATTTTTCTCACCCTTGATAGCACCAAATCCGGCCCTTATCACACCCTCATCATCTTTGTATTTAATTGTTACCTATTTTCCATTTTATAAAATTTTAAAACCCTAAAACACTCTAAAATACACATGGCGGCCATAATAATTTTCCAGAGGTGTTTGCCATTTTTCTTGGGCTTGTTCTAAAGTGTAGAAGGCTGGAAAAATAGTAGTGAAGGCTAGGGATTGATCGTGGTTCGTGTGCTCTTGTTTTTGTTTCAAAAATCCTAACTGAGAGGTATTAATTCTCCACACCTCATTCGACAAATATAAAAACTTTCTGGTATTTTTGTCATTCTCCTTACATCATATATGATCCAAATAAAATGTTGGTTATGATCCATACACGTTAAAACAGGTCATATAGAATTAAACTATTTGTAAACCCTAAAATATAGCAAATATTGATCCGATTGATATATAATTTTTCGTGGCTTATCATTATTTTTCTGAGATTATAACATGTTTATAAGACCTTAATAAAATGTATTTGTAATTTTGGGAAGCCTTGAAATCGAATTGATAATTATTTGTTATTACCGATTGTATAAAAATATAAAAGGGTTTGAATGGTTATAGAACTAGGGTTTTCAGATTTTTGTGATCTTAATTAATGTTATTTGAAGTAATTATCATGTTATGAAATTGGGGAAGAATTAGAGTTTGTGTTTGTGAATTTAATTTGTAATCGGTTAGAATAATAAAAAGTATGAGGGTGCCTTTTGAAAATATTGAAACATAAGGGTTATTTTTGTAAGTCTTGTAAGACCAGGGGAAACTTGTAAAAATTATGAAGAAGGTGAAAAGTGTGAGTTTTGTAACTATAAGGACCAAAAATATAATTATATGCATTTATTTAATTAGACTTGTATTTAATTTAATAGAGGGACCATTTTTGTAAATTATGAAAACTAAGTGGTTATTCTGGAAATAATCATATTGGGGTGCTAAGGGTGTAAATTTGATAATTATATGGACTTGTTTGTAATTTTGATAATTAAAATGATATAAATGGTAATTATTTAAATTAAAGGATTAAACGTGTAATTATTGAAAGTTAAGGGGATGTTTTGAATAAATATTATATTGAGGGCTGAAATGATATAATTTTGATAAATTAAGGGTTACAAGTGTTAATTGAATTAAATATGGTTATACTTGTAAAATAAATATTAATAAGGACTTATTTTGGAAATAATGTAAATTAAGGGTTTGATTGTAATATTTGTAAACTCACGGGAGTGATTGGTAATTATTGTTAACTATTGAACTAATGTGATAAATATGGAAAATTGTAATATTTACATTCTAAAACTTGAACTTTGGCATATTTGTATAATAAACCCTAAAATATGGGAAGTTGTCATATTAAACTCTAATCTTGCAAAATTGACATCTTGAACACTTAACTTGTCCAAACCTTAATTAAAATCTTGAAGGAATAATATTGAATATGGAAACTTACTAATTTTGGAAACTTGCTAATTTTGGAAAGTTACTATTTATGGAAAGTTACTAAAAATGGAAAGTATACTAAAACGGGTAACCTAATTATGTTAACCTAAGAGTGACCTTCTATTACTAATTCGTATAGGTCCGGTGAAGCGGGATTATGATCCTTTTTCCTTGTTTCCCTTGTTGCTTTTGAACCAAGGTACAGATATTCTGACTTATCTACAGGTTTCTCATGCACTCTTGTCTTTCCTATTCTTTTGATATCTTGAACCTTGTTATGTTCCCTTGATTATTGAACCTTGTTATATTCCCTTGATTATTGAACCTTGTTATGTTCCCTTGATTATTGAACCTTGCTATGATCCTTTTAAAAAAAAACTGAACCTTGCTTGAAACTTATCCTATGATTCTTGAACCTTGAAATAACCTTGTCATGATACCCTTGACATAATAGAGTTGATATGATAACATTGACTTGAACCTTGATTTGAACCCTGTGTTAAATCACTTACTTCGATCTTTGACTTATACCTTGACTTGAAAACCTATACTATGATACTTGATTCAAACCTTGACTTGGACTTGATATAACCCTTGATATTTTGAAAGTGCTTTTAATAATATAACCGGATGTGAAAACTTCTAGTAATTATATTATGAAAATGTTTTGAGGAAAGAAAACTATTTTAAAATGAGGGTTATGAACATTATGTAACACCACTTTTATATGAAGTTTCACTAATTTTATGAATATTTATTTTAAGGACTACCTTATTGAAAACCTTTATTTCATGAAAACCATTATTAAAAGATTTCTTTTAAATGAACATTTGACATAAACATTGAATTGAACCCTTGCCATAAACTTTTATTTGGAACCTAATATGAACCTCTACTTGAACTTATGACATGAACCTTTACACTAAACTCTACGTACTCTCTCACTATTGAACCTTTACCTTGAACCTTAAACAAGAAATCCACATGAACCTTCTCAGTATGAACCTTGGTATAAACCTTTCCATCTTAAACCTTTTTACTATGGGCCTTGATAATAAACCTTTTAATTTGAATCTTGACTTGAACCTTTGATATGAAACTTGGCTTAAACCACTTGATATGGACTCTTGACTTGAACCACTTGATATGAACCTTGTACATGTACACTTGATATTTGACTTGACCTTTGACCCACAGTTTGAGACTACGAGCCACCACTTGTTATACTTGTTACTACTTGTTGTGGAGTAGCCACAACCATAGCATTGATGCACCAATGTTATGTACTCTAGTGGGGCTAGAGAGATGTCCCCCACCATCCCTGATCTTGTTATCGACTACTGCTATGATTGTTATTGGCCTGCAGGGGCGTATGGATGCATCCTAGTCTTGTCTTGACTTGTTACTTGCTTGGGCTACGGCCATCTTAATTATGACTTGGACTACATTATATATTACTTGGTGACTGACGGTGTGTGCGATACACGTCTTTCACATCTTGGGAGCTAGCTACTCCAACCCTTGGAGGTATCCCCTCATATTATACTTGGTATCCCGAGGTCTCCCCTCCGGATGCATGGTTACCTGATTACTTGACTTGACTTGATACTTGACTTGACTTGGGCTCGTGGTGGATAACTGACCTGACCATTACACCTTTATACCTTTATACCTTACACCTTTACAACTTTAATACAGGTTCTTCTTACTTCGGTTGTACTTCCTTTATGCTTTACTTTATCTTTCCATTGTCTTATATATATCATTCTCTATTGCTTGTTACTTTCATATCTGTTCACTGGGCTCTCGTAGCTCAGCCGCATTTCTTTTCCTGCGGCAGGTTTTTAGTAGGAAGCTGGGTTATGAGTGGAGAGAGCATTGGACTTAGAAGACTTTACCTTGATAGCTTTTGGATTAGTAGGAGCTTTTGTACATTCCAGACTTAGTATTTGTACTACTTTCTTTTGTACTTGTACTTTAGTCTCCCTTGTAACTTTGATACTCATTTGTATTACTTGAGATGTATGCTTGTACTTGCTTTGATATGTCACCATAATGTAGCACTTCTACCCTTATCGGGTTGGGGTGTTACAAATAACATATTAGCTTACCAAGACCAAGGCCCATTGACTATTCTTATAACACAAACTACGACACATTACAACGTTACAATAAATGAGAATGACCATCACTTTTTAATATAATTTTCAATGCTAACAATCTCCCCCTAAGGGGTGGTCATTCGAATGATGTTCCACGTGATTAGGTCTTCTTTGTTCTTTGTTGTTGACTATTGTGTGTCGTAGTAGAATAGTCTTTAGTCTTTGTTCCTTCATGCTTTGTGATCTTTGATGACTGACTTTTCATCGTTCTTTGTTCCTTTGTGATGTGGAGTTATCTGCCTTTCGTCACTTCTGCATCAGTGGTGGTTGTTTGCCATTCCAACATGCTCATACATCTTTGGATTTAGATATTCATATGCACGTAGTTCCCTTTCTTTCACTTTGATCTTTAGTCTTTATACTTTGTAGATTCTTCTTTTTGGCGTAGAATCTTTCTTTGAACTTTCTGTTGTATAGATCTTTGAGGGAGCTTTCTTTAACTTCCAGATGTATGTATGAGCATGTGCAATCCTTCGCCATGGAGATGATGTATAGCTGCAAGAAAACAGTTAGCAATAAATCAACCGGTACTTACAGGTTCGAATTAGAGATCGTCAACAGCATAGTGTGAAGACTCCTTCTAACCCTTACCAAGGCCGTTCCCATGTCAGATACTCTCGAGAGAGCTTACAAGACCTACTTAGTAGCTCAATGATTGGGTGAGTCGCTGGGGATCACTCCACGACTGTAGACCGTTTGAAACCACCGCGAACACTAAGCGTAACCCATAAAGAATTACCGAAGTGACTTGCTGTCAGGGCTACTTGATGTTGACCCTGGCAGGAGTTTCCATTCAATCATTGAGAAAAACTTGTGTGAATTCTCTCATAAATGTTCTGGCAGATTGCTAAGATCTGCGTAGGACTCTTAATTTTACATCTGGCGTCCTTAATGATGAACAACCAGTGTAGAAATATCATGTGTTCCTATGAGATCTTTTGATGAATCTCGAGGCTCTAGACTCGATAAGTGCACATTTGGTTTCCTATGCGGAGATTAGGGAGAGGTCTCCTGCTTCAATATCAACCATCTCTAAGAGACAGGTCGATAGATTACACCGATTCCCCGTGAGAATGAAACAAGCTCTTTTAAGAGAACTTGAGTGGTTAAGAAGGTTTAGTGCAGTGCGTCACTGGGTCCATGACGTCTTTATCTTCAATACTGGTGTCACCTTAGTAACGACCAGTAGCATACGAATTGAACCCGGTGTCTGCCGTAAGGTTGAACATTTGGAGGGCTATTTCTTTTCACCCTTTTTCATAACTTTTCTTTTTAATTCTTCAACCCCTTCTTTCTTCTTTCTCATTTTCTCCTTTTTTTCAATCATACCTAAGGACTTCTAATTCTAATATATTGGATTTGTCCTTGGGTAGATCCCTCCGGCTCTGGCAGATCATAGGATGGTTTTACCTAACCTTAGTCACCTTATAACTCCATGACTATCCTATAATTGCCATGAAACCATTTATGAAAAGTCTCTCAAAGTGTTTATGATAATAAAATACATTGTTGACACTTCGAGAGTTTTGCATTTCTTTTGAAGGACTCCCCCTTCACATGTGCTCATGAACTTTTTAAGAAATTTGCGCATGCGTGAGGAGTTTGCAATTTTTGAATTGATCCACTTTCAGTGAACATGACCGATTCGAGACACGCTTACATCACTAGTTAGACTAGCTTGAAATTATTACCCGTCCTGGTCAAGTCCAAAGAAAGTTTCTCGATACGGTACATTCTACTCAGACAAGTCCTATTCGAGACACGCTTACATCACTAGTTAGACTAGCTTGAAATTATTACCCGTCCAGGACATGTCTTTTCGATTACTGACATTTTAAGCTTCGTCAATTCATTGGTACTATCTGAGTCGAGCTCTTTTGAGTTTCAGCCACAATCTTAAACATCTTTGATCACCTTTTAATCATGTCTTCTCCCCCTCAAAAATAGCATATCGTGATATTTTTGATATCAACTGATTAAGAAAAAGCTTTTTGGAGAGAAAGACAGATTCGATTTAGCATGAATTTGGAACATTTTGTTTTTGAACTCCCCCTTAATGATAACACATTTTAAAATTAATTAAGGGTTTAAAGGGAGTTATCTTGAGCACTCATTTGAAAGATTTTGAGAAATCTTTTGAACAATCTTGAAAAGTGCTCAAGAATTGTATTTTGAAAAACGAGTTTTTGTTTGAAGTCTTTTTCGTTTGTTTAGACTCGAACTTGTTGAAAAAGAGTTCGACATTGAACGTACGAGTCCTTGATTTGAAAATAATCAGAAGTCATCGTTTAAGTACGGGTTTCGTACTGAAGTATACGAAAGCCATTGTGAAGAAACTTTTGAGAAACGACATGTTTTTAGAAAAACATTTAAAAGAACTCCTGTTCAAGCATCTGTACATGTCCGTATCATTGTTGAATGACATTTCTAGAAACGTACAGAATATTGATTTATACGAGAGACATGTCGTGAGAAGAATATTTTTGGATTTTTTGATTTTATATTGTTTTTGTATTTTTTGAAAATTTTATATTTTTGTATTTTGTTTTTGTTGGTTTTTTATTTTTTTTATTATTTTTTTTTTCAAAATATTCACAGCGAAGCGATTTTGAAAACATTTTTCAAGAAGATTCGAGAAGACGTTCTAGCTCCTCAGGAGTTAGGCTTCCCATGCCAATTCATCGAACTAAATAGTCAAACCGTTCTTTTGGAAGGGCTTTAGTAAATAGATCGGCGAGCTGGTAATCAGTCTTAACGAAAAATAATTCAACAGTACCCTCTTCCACGTGTTCTTTGATGAAATGGTAGCGGACTTTGATATGCTTTATCTTAGAGTGATGTACGGGATTGCATGAGATGGCTATGGCACTTTTTGAGTCACAATACATAGGTATTCTGTCAAAAGTAAAGCCATAATCTGTGAGTTGTGTGCGCATCCAAAGAACTTGGGCACAACATGCAGATAGAGACACATACTCGGCTTCGGCGGTTGATAGCGCAGTACAATCCTGTTTCTTTGACGACCAGCTTACTAGCTTTTCACCCAAAAATTGTGCTCCACCTGATGTACTCTTTGCTGTAACTTGATCACCAGTATGGTCTGCATCTGAAAATGCTATTAGATTAAACCCCGAATCCTTCGGATACCAAAGTCCCATGTTAATGGTGCTTCGTAGGTACAGAAAGATCCGTTTAACCTCTTTGAGGTGAAGTTCGGTAGGCTTTGCCTGAAACCGTGCTAACAAACAAACAGCAAATTGAATATCGGGTCGACTAGCAGTTAGGTACATGAGAGAACCGATCATGCTCCGATATTTTTTCGGATCAATGGGTTTCCCAAACAAATCAGCACCTATTTTTGGTGAAGTGACCATTGGTGTACCAACAGAATCACAATTTTCCATTCCATGTTTTTTCAAAATCTCTATTGTATATTTAGCTTGATTGATAAAAATACCACGAGGGGATTGATGTATTTGTAAACCAAGAAAGAATTTTAGTTCCCCCATCATGGACAATTCAAATTTACTTTTCATGAGATTTTCAAAATGTTTTGAATGGTTATGATTGGTTGATCCAAAAATAATGTCGTCCACGTAAATTTGAACGATCAAAATGTCATCTTTGAATTTTTTGATAAACAAGGTGTCATCAACCGTTCCTTTTGTGAAATTGTTTTTAAGCAAGAAAGATGATAGTTCGTCATACCACGCTCTTGGAGCTTGTTTTAGACCATAAATTGCTTTCTTAAGCTTGTAGACATAGTCTGGATGATCTTTGTCGATGAATCCCTCTGGCTGACTCACATACACTTCTTCTTTCAGAGTTCCATTCAAGAAAGTTGTCTTAATATCCATCCAATAGACTGTGATGTTTTTGTGATCGGCATAGGCCAAGAAAATCCGGACTGCTTCAAGTCTAGCTACAGGCGCGAATGATTCCTCGAAATCTATCCCTTCTTCTTGTGGATAACCTTTAGCCACAAGACGAGCTTTGTTGCGAATAACAGTCATTTCCTCATCCAGTTTGTTCTTCCACAACCACTTGAGATCAAGAACACGTTTATCAAGTGGTCGTTCAACAAGTTCCCAACTATCATGTAACAGGTATTGAAGAAATTCCTCCTGCATCGCTTCAATCCAAGGGTTTTCTGCCATTGCTTCCCGAATGTTCTTTGGTTCTTTGAGGCTGATTGAGCAAATGTAGACGCACAATTCGAGATCGGTGGCAAGTTGTCTCCTTGTCTGAACTGGCTTTGAAGGTTCACCAATAACATGTTTTGTCCATTGAAACGTAGAAGGGTACGTTGGGTGTAACGAATGTGTGTTAGATGGTTCTTGTAACATTGAAGAAGATTCAGAAGAGTTTGTTGCAAACGGGTTTTCAAATATTTCTTCTTCTTCTAATGCATCATTGTTTGAATTATTTGTTGGTTCTTCTTGAAAATTTGTGTTTTGATTTTGCTCATCAACTATTGGTAGTTCAGTTTCAATTACTGGAGTTGCTTGAGTAGGTGTAGATGATGTTGATGTAGTTGGTGCTTCAGCTTCAATTGTTGTGGATGCATCTTGTGGTGGTGGTGGTGGTTGATGGTTTTGAGCGGGTGCAGCGGAATGTTGTTGAGATGCATTTGTCGAAGGTCCACCATAATATTCATCAAACATTAACTCGAAGAAATTTTCCAGTTCTTGTTCTGAAGGTTTGTCCGTGTTTGTTGACTGAGCTCTTTGAGGTACGAGTCCTGAACTTATGTGTCTAGAAGTCTGCTAGTTTGGTGCGGGTCCTAATCCGTTTTGATTAGAAGCCATTGGATTAAGCGCGGGTTCTAGAGCGTATCTCTCAGAAGCCATTTGTGAAATCTCGTCAAACTTCACATTCATCGTCTCCATTATCCTTTTCGTTCTTCTATTATACACCTTGAATGCCCTCGAGTTTTCTGAATATCCAATGAAGATTCCAATATCACCCTTAGCTTTTAACTTCCCTAGATCTTCTCTGTCATTCGTCGGATAGCACAAAGCGCCAAACACATGAAGGTAAGAGATGTCAGGTTTACGGTTGTTCACTAGCTCATATGGGGTTTTATTGAATCTCGGATGGACTAGGGATCGGTTTTGAGTAAAGCAAGCAGTGGCTACAGCATCAGCCCATAAGAATAGTGGTGCACTAGAAAAAATCAGCATTGTGCGAGCAGCTTCCACAAGAGTTCGGTTTCTTCTTTCAACTACCCCATTTTGCTGTGGAGTTCTAACAACTGGTGTTTGATGTGTGATAACGACATCTTCAAGGTAAGTTCTTAACTCCTGGTTAGTAAATTATGTGCCATTGTCTGTTCTTATAATCCTTACTGGAGCTTGAAGTAGAACTTGAATACGCTTCAGAAAGGTGATGATGATGCCTAGTGCTTCGTCTTTTGATCTCAAAAACTTTACCCAAGTATATCTTGAATAATCATCAACAATAACGAGAATATACTTCTTCCCATTAATGCTTTCAACTCTCATTGGGCCACATCAGTCCATGTGTAACATATGTAACCTTGCTTCTGAACTAGGTACGGTTTTAGGTTTATATGATGCTCTTTTGCTTTTTCCTTGTTCACATGATGGACAAAGGTGTTCCTTGGTGTATTTGAACTTAGGAAGTCCGGTGACGATGTTGTCTTTGGCTAACTTGTTGATCGTGTCGAAATTGAGATGGGATAATCTTCTATGCCACAGCCAGGACTTAGTTTCGGTTGCCCTTGTCATAAGACAAATTGGTGATGTAGAAGCCATTTGGTTGATGTCGATAGCATACAAGTTTGTACCACGATTACCAGTTAAGAGATCATTACCAACCAAATTTCTAATAAAAACCGTGTTTCTTCTAAATGCAACTTCTAAATCTGCATCACAAAACTGCCCAACTGAAAACAAATTGTGTCCCAACCCTTCGATGTAGTAAACCCGAGTGATTAAAAAATTCCCAAACCGAAGATCTCCATAACCCTGAATAGCTGCTACATGATCATTTCCAAAGCGTACAGTTCCCTTGAATTTCCAAACGAAATTGATCAGCAGCTTTAAATTCCCGGTCATGTGCTTGGAGCAACCCGAGTCGACGATCCAAAGACATATTTCGATAACCTGCCAAGAACAGAAGAGTTTGTATTTGGAAACCGTTTTGAATTTGGTTCCATGGGGTTAGGAGTAAGATCTAAATCACCCTCATAGACAGTTGCTACTTGTTTAGCTTGAACTATTTCTAATTTGCCGTTCTGAAGAGTAAACTCTCTACCTGTTGGAATCCACATACAAGACTTAAGGTAGTTCCTAGGCATTCGACTAATAGTGGTAGACCTAAAGCGTGCAACTAATCTTTCTATAGATCTAGATCTAGCACTAGGTCTTTTTGGAACATTCTTCTGTTCAGGCGTAACATTCACATTCTTAGAAACACATTCATCGTGAACATCTTTAATTAAACATTTCTTGCACATTAAACAAACAAAGTCATTACATGTATTAGAACCAGTACTTTCGACATTACATTCAGATGAATCGTGTTTCTTATTACAAAGCGATAAATTCCTAGGGTGTTCTTCTACTTCTTCAACTTTATTCTTGCTACTACTCGTAGAGGCAGACGAGACTCTATTGTTCCTTGTATTGCTCCTAGGCTTTAGTCTGCTGCTCCTAGAGGTGCTTTCTAATCCTGTAGAAGGTAAGGCACACGCATTAGGATTTATATTGTTGTCCTTTTTAGCATCACTAGACTCTTTAGAAATATCCTTTTTGCACGCATATGTCTTAGATGTGGAGGCAGACGCATTAGTGGGACTAATCCTAAAAAGGCCAGGTGCTATCACTTTTGGTGTTTCGACAACCGCTTTTCCTTTTTCAACAATCTTTTTTTCATTATTCTTCGGCAAAGGTGTTGGAGTGACTGGTTTTGTCAAATCCTTTTTCTCATCGACTTTTGGAGCAAACCGTGAGATTGACATTTTTGGTTTTTGAACCGTGTTTGAAACATTTGGTTTCTCCGAAGTCAATGGTTTTGCAAACTTAGTTTCCTCACCCTTTCCTTTTTGACTTTCAAGCTGAGCCCTCAAAAGATCATTTTGCTCTTTCATATTCTTTAAGGCACGCTCATACGACAATTTGTCATACTTGCATTCTTCCTTTTTTCAATCAAGTTGTTTAAAATATGAGACATTTTCTTTTTCAAGCTTTATAAGAGCATTTTCATATTTTGAAACAATTGCGGAGGTCTCAGCTCTCAGTCTTTCATCGTCTTGAACAGAATATGTTTGTAAAATGATGGACATAATATCAGTGGTCATAACAGCTTCGAAGAGAGAATCATTTAGGTTTTCCAAAACATTCATGTTGTCACGAGTATCATTAGCTTCGTTTACCAGGGATTTGTGGTCCTTGACAAAGTCGGCCGTTTCTTTTAAGAAAGCTTGTTCAAAATGGATTACCCTCGCACTGATATTATTCAGTGGGATAGTAATTTCGTTTTCAAAAACTTTTTTCTGCTCAATATGAAAACTGGAATGCTAGTTGTTAATATTGATAGTAGTTTTAGAATTAACAATATTTTGAAGTTCTTGAATTCTCTTTTTAACGTCATCCAGAATGTCTCTAGCCTCACTTGTATTAAAAGTGTTGTTAGAAGACATTTGTTCCATTTTTGAAAGAGATTTGGAAACAATTACTTTCTTAGAAAACATTTTTGAGAATGGTCGTTTTATGGAAAACACAAATGATTCTTTTTGTGGAACAAAAGTAATTCCCGAAAGTTTGTTCAATTTGTTGTAATCAATGGGTTTCAAATCCTTTTGTTTCATTTTATTTATGCTCTCTTCGACATGTTCTATCGTTTGCACAGAATCCCGAACGACGGGAGGATCATGTTTGGTGTAAATCACATTACCATTGTTCAAAACATTCTGTTCTTGCTGAGCTTTCTTGAGATTACTGGGGGTGTTGTTACCAAGAGCCACTTTATGTTTCGTATGGTAAATCGGATTAGTTTGATTTGAAATCATTTTCATTGTTTGACTTGACTGACCCGACTTAACCACTAATTCTTCTAAATGTGCAATCATGTGTTCTGACTCTACAATTTTGGCCAAAAGTTTGTCTTCTTTCTTTGCAAAGTCCTTTTTCAGCTCATCCCTTTCTTTTTCAAGATTGGTATAAGCTGATTTTTGTTTAGAAAGTTAGTTTTGTAAATCAGAAATTTCCGCGTTTAAAGATTTTATCTTTTTGAAAGAATTAACATCAAGTGTGTCAAACTTGAGTTGCAATTGTTTTTCCCTTGAAACGGAATTTTGATAACCAGTTTCTAATTCAGACAATCTTTTGTTATGAAATTCAAAAGCTTTAACGTTTTCTTTGTAACTCTCAAGCTCAGCGGTCAATTTAACATTCGCGGCCTTAACATCGCGATTGACCTTTTTCATATTCTCAATTTCAATACGACAATTATTCAATAATTATTCAAACAAAGCACGTGCTTCCTCATCATTCTCAGCATGCTGTGAAACGAAGCCTCCATTATGATTCACATCTGGAGTTGCTGAAGGAGTATTGCTACTACTCGGCGTGTCCAGGTATGTATCATAAGTGGGTGCTAGCTTCTCAGAATGTTGTTCCTCATGAGGAGACATATCAAATATATCATTATTGTGACATGTGTTGAAGTTTGATACCTCAGATGGTGCATTGGTATCATAAACAGGAAGTGTGTCAGAATCCGTGTCATACTTAGCTTCCTGAAGATTCGCCATGAATATGCAGTTCGCATCGATATCCTCTCTATCTTCCATGTCATCCATAAGAGCCATAAAATCATTCTCCTCTGCGTTCAACTGAAACCCTGCCTCATTCTTTTGTGCCAATAGTAATGCTTTCTGCAAGTACACTGTGTCTTTCTTGTTCGGCTTATTAGGACAGTTCCTTGCCATATGACCTACACCCTGACAGTTGAAACATTTTACCGGATTACCCTGATTCACATTTCCCAAATTCCCAACTACTGGAGCTACAACATTTCTATTCTGATTACCCATTGCCTGATTACCAACATTCTGACCCCTCTGATTTCCAACATTCTAACCATACTGATTCCCTGCATACTGACCTGCATTCTGCATATTCTGATTGCCCATATGAAATCCAGTAGCATATCCTTGCTGATTCCCATAAACTCCAACCATTTGGCCTCCGTTGCCCATATTGAAACTCGGCTGAGCAATCTGCTTGTTGCGAGTGTTCGATGAAATCCTTTGGTTGTTGTTTGTTGGAGTAGAATAACGTCCTTGGAATGCCTTTGACAGAAAAGCAAACGCTTGGGTCAATGCTGCAGTAGCTTCATCATTTTTAGTGAATTCTGGTTCTTGGAATTGTGGGTATTGCTGTTGTGGAATAACATGTTGTTGTTGCTGTGGGTAGAACTGTTGTTGGTAGACCGGTGTTGGTTGTTGAATGTATGATGGTTGCATGTAGTTTTGAGTGGAAGATGATGATGGTTGTTGTGTGTTCACTGGTAGCGGTGTTGGTGTAGTAGCAATTAATGCAAGAGGATCATGATTCTTTGCCAATCTTTCTTTCCTTACTTCATTAGCCTCAGCTTGGTTTTGTTTCAGAAAGTCATAGAGTTGATCATAATTCACCTTATGTAAATCCTTTGTTTGATTGACAATTGTAACATAACGACCCCATTCTTCTGGAAGGTTATTGATGAATTTGATGTTTGTTGCAATTGTTCGAGGTGTCAACTTGTTTCTGATTAACTCATTCATGAAAGTGCAAAACCTTGTGTAGTAGGATTCAATCTGTTCACCTTTAGTGGATGTGAAATTCTCCCATTCAGTAAGAAGTTTGTTCTCAACGTCTTGTTGTCCAATCTCTGTTCCATGACATATCCTTCTAACACGTTCCCACATAGCATAAGCAGTTTCACAGCTGTCGACCGCAGCAAAGATCTCCCGTGGTAATCCAAGTTGGATTAAATGCATTGCCATATCATCTGCGGCGATCTGCTTCTTGTCTTCCTCTGTGTAATCTGCTTCTGTTTGTTCACGCACGAATGGTTGAGTAGGAGGTGTTGTATTTGGATTACCTTCAATTTGAACTTGTCGTGGCTTGAATGGACCATTTGTAATGGAGTTGATCATTAATTTACCATCAGGCTTTGTTTTGATGTAACGAAGCATTCGACTTGTCCATGGGAGATATCCACCTTTTTCAAGCATTGGAGGTCGGTTTTCCGCACCGACTGCATGAATATCTTGCTGAGTAGCCATTGATGAAGTGTAGATTGATAAAGTTGATTCTTTGATCGATTCAACGAAGTAGGAGTTGTGTTTAGTGTAAGTTGATGCAAGTTTTTATGGTGAAAAATTTGATCTAAAACCTTAAAACCTCAAAAACTTCCGTTCGGAGTGGATTTGGGCCTCGAAGCTTGGCTTGAATGAAAAATTCAACGTGTCCTTCTTCTCGGTCTCACGGTCGTTTTGACAGCTGATTCGTCGAAAACGGAGTTACGGTTCAAAAGTTATGGCCGTTTGAAGTTTGGTTGCCAAAAAGTCAAATTCTTACGCGTAAAGCTTGATTTTACGCGTAAACCTTGAATAATCTTACGCGTAAGATGTTATGCGTAACCTTTAAGTTATGCGTAAGATCTAAAGTTATGCGTAAACAATATTGTTTATGCGTAGACTTTGATTTTACGCGTAAACTTAGAGTTTATGCGTAAGAATGTTACGCGTAAGGTTTTTTTCAACCAAATTGATCTCTCAAACTTATCCAAGCTTGAAAGATATCCCGTGTCGAAGTATTCCACAAACTTATCCAAGTCAGGGAAGTACTGAGTAATCTCTGATCGTTGAAGAAAAACTTATGCGTAGGATCTTTTGCGTAGAAAACTTATGCGTAGGATCTTAAGCGTAGATCTTATGCGTAGAAAACTTATGCGTAGGATCTTAAGCGTAGATCTTATGCGTAGGATTGCACCTTATGCGTAGGATTCCAACTTGAGCGTAGAAAAAGGGTTTTAGGCTTAAACTTACGCGTAGAAACAGGGTTTTAGGCAAAAACTTACGCGTAAACGTGCCAAACAGCTCAAAAATACGATTTTTTCAACCAAAAACACCTTTTTCACTTGTTTCTTTTGATCAAATCTTTCCCAAAACACGTAGAATCAATAAAACTTCAATAACAACAACAACTTTAACACTAAAACTTGTAAAAATCAAAACTTTTTGAAGAAAAAGTACACAAAATGAATGAAAAGTGTAACTTTTTAACAAAAAAACTTGATAAAAACACTCCTAAATCATTGTTAGGCGATTGATACCACTTGTAGGACCTTAAATCTATCAACTTTAACACAAATATAAGCACTAGATGAAGTAAAGATGGTGACTTGATGTTATATATGTGTGGCGTTAATATTGAAAGAGAATGATAAGATGAAGAGAACTTTTATTAATAAAACACACACATTACACACACAAGCACACACCTCAAATGAGCCTTTGAGGTGTTTATATAGTTCTTAACATGATGCCTTAAGAGGCTTTCCATGGGCTTGGTCTTGGGCTTGCTTTCCTTTTACATATAAAGGCTTACATTACATAACACATGAAATATTAGCTTACTAAGACCAAGGCACATTGACTATTCTAATAACAAAAACTACGACACATTACAACGTTACAATAAATGAGAATGACCATCACTGTTTAATATAATTTTTAATGCTAACAGGGGCCCACCAGAAAATTAGCAAAAATAAGATGAAGGTAGGATTCTATAGATTAGGTGACAAACTTTAAATCCTAAGAAGATCAAGTCCTAAAACCTAGTACAAAAATTACAAGAATTCTTGGAGTTTTTGGTTTTTCTGCAAAGGTAAGTTTTTGACTTTTGTGATTTTTAACCAAGTTTGACTAAAATGAGTTAGAACTGATTCCTAATGACTTAATAAGTTATAATAAGCTATAATGACATGAGATTAAGCAATAACAACTAATTATAAACAGACATGAGGATTATGGGACTGAGAATCAAAACAGATAGAAAATATAGTGGGATTAAAAGCTATTTTGACTTCTTAACAAAGAAACAATGGATTTTATTGTTTCTAAAACCTAAGCTGAGCTATTGGAACATGTTTCAACAGAAAACAACACACCATACTCCCCTGAACATACTTTAGGCAACAAATCCAAACACCCCTTTATGAAACTGTTTACACTACTGTTACTATATTTTAAACTATAACTTATGATTTTAAGATTAAAACAGATCAAGTTAATACCAATTAAGCTATTTGAACTTAAATTACACAAGAGGAACAACAGAAACAAATTATGCCAAGAAATAGATTTTGCTTACAAATGATGAACAAGTCAAAACTGAGAACCAAGGAAACCACAACTATCCTTAACACCTTCCATGAGGTACTATAACCATTGCAATCCAAAATTACCCTACTTCAATCCTTCTTCATCACTGCCATTGATTTTTATTTTTAACAATTTATTTAGTATTTTTTTTATTTTTAATTTAAACTGAATGAAAGTTATTCTAAGGGTTTGAAAACTTCTAAAAACTTATAATTAAGCTTAAATAAACAGGAATGAACAAGTTTTAACAACTTTAAACAAGTTTAAGTAAATTTGTCAGATTTACTTAGAAATTGCTAAAATCGAAATTATGAGAGAAATCTTGAAAATAAAGCTTGATTAAGATCCAAATTACATAAATAAAGCTGATAACAACTAATTTAAACTAAGTATTACAATTGAAAACTGAAAAAATATTAAACCTACTCTAATTTTCTAATTTAATCTAATACTTCTTCCTCTACTGCCTCTTGCTCCTTTTATAGTATCTCACATGTCTTGTGGGTCCCACAGAAGGTTTCCCACCACCATTAGATCCTTGAAAAACATCCAAGCCGTTTAATCAATTTTGGCGGGAAAAATGGTTTTAAGCAATTGGGACTGTAACGTGTAGTAGGGAGGGCTAAGGTGCATTCATTGGTCTTGGGATGTGTGGTATTGAAGGGATAAGGGGTGTGGTGGTGTCAGGGTGGCAGAAGTGGTGGTGGCAGTTGTAGGGGTGGTGGTTGATGTAGGTTTGCCACGTGGCATCACCTAAAGTAAACTTTAGAGGTGGGTTTAGTTGTGGGATTGACAGGGAGTGGTATGAGGTGGAGGTTGAGGGTGCAAGTGGTTGAGGAGGCAAGGAGAGTAGTAGCAGAGGTGAGGTAGGGGATGAGTCAAAACGGGTCAACGCCCAAGGTAATATTAAAAAGGATTGGGCTTGGTCAGGTTTGGGCTTGGGTGAAAATAAATGGACCAGGCCTAGGTTTGTTTGGATTTATCTATTGGATTTGGATTTGATTATTTTGGTTTGTAAATATTTTAGCCCAAGGACTAATTTTGTAATTTCTGAATTCCAAAGACCAAATCTGTTATTTTTCCAAAGTTTATCAAAAAGGACCATTCTTGCCATATTTAAATATTATAAGGACCTAAATGATATTTTTCCAAAATAAAACAACCGGGGACCATTTTTGCCAATTTTCAAAGTTGAGGGGTAAAAAGTGTAATTTTCCAAAAGTTATCAAAAATGACTTGATTTGTCAGAATAAATAGTACAAGGGCTATATATGTAAGTTTTCCAATTTTAAAATGCTTAGGGACTGTTTTTGCCATTTTTTGAAACTTCAGGGACCAATTTTGTAATTTCCTCAAACTTATTCTCCAAGGGTCAAATAGTGACAACTTGTGAATTCCCAAGGATCCTTAATGATAATTTTCCAATTTTGAAAACCTCGGGGACTAAAACTGTCAAGTTTGAAACTTGAGGGACCTGTTTTGTCATTTTTGCAATTTTGAACTTCAAGGGTAAAATTTGTCATTTCATGATTCCTGGGGGACTGTTTTTGACTATTCTTCAAAATATCTTTCCCAGGGACCATTTTTGTCATTTCTTGAAAGTTCAGGGACTGATTCTGCCAAGTGTGCAAACTTTGCTCGTTTTTCATCTGTTTTCATTCCTTTTGCACCTGAAACATATAAAAACACATTCCAAAGATATTTGTAGTATTATGTGGTGTTTCTGTGTGTTTTTAACTGTTTTTGCAGTTCATATGGGTATAAAATGATGAGTATTTAGACACTCATCAATACATTACCACACAAAAGCAAGTAATATTCCCAAAAATCTCGCTATGATTGTATGCACCTCAAGCTGCATTAAAAAAAAATAAAGCATACGCGAGTTCGATCTCATAATTTCAGTGTTAGATCTGAATTAAAAAGAAAATATATAACGGTGAAAGATCCGTTAAATGTATGTCAAAATCTAAAAGAATATTCTGACCATCATAAGTAAGAGATTCTTGCAAATGCGGGCACATTTTTCACAATATTAAGTAGTATATCTAAATGATGAAAAGAAAAAATGCGATGAGATGGTTAATGCCTCGAATATACTCATATATCGAGAACGATGCTTTGATATAAAAGAAATGGGCATGTTTGAACAAACACGATAAATCCATTTACTAAATTTGCTCCATATTGTCGTGTTAAAGAAACTGGTTGGCAACCTCAAGTTGCAACATAAAGATCTCCATTCCTTCAAGCGAATGTGATAAAATGATCAATATAAGAAGTTCATTCCCTCAAGTGAATGTGATAAAATGATCAATATGAGATCCTCATTCCCTCATGTGAATGTGATAATGTAACGATAAATGGTTAAAGATCATTTATCATGGTAAATGCTATGGTCGAGGTAGTATGACAATGACAAACCACTAGTAGTGACGAAAATACAATAAGAAAGGAGCAAACAAAAATGCTATTTATGCAAAAATGCAATGTGATGTATGCAATATACAAGTGTGTCAAAGATATTAGACACTATATTTGTAAAAACTGGTAAATTTGGGACCCCTTTATAACCTTTACCGCATTACATTTTGATAAACGAGAATTTTGAATCATCGATAATCTTATTGAGTTTTGGAAGTATCGTTGGAAACTGAAAGTTTTTATAAAGTGTTTATCACTTTACGTATTATTTAGATTAGCTATGTACTTCGAACTAGGCACTATTGACTTTGGCACTAGAAATCCTAAAGAAACGCGTATTTGACAAGTAATGATCACGGTTATTCCGTATACGAGTCTTAAATGTAATATCTAGTTTTCTTGAGCCGTGAATGATGAAACATTTTGAATAGATTTTATTTACTCAACGGATTATTTTAAACTTACGAGAAAATTGTTTTAAAAAGCGAGCGGTGAATATTTAAAATAATTTTTATGGCGACCGACGTTATCTGTAAACTTTAAAAATAAATGTTCGGGAGAGATGGTGAAAAATAATTATTAAAGTCCTTGACCCAAATCATTTTATAAAAACTAAACACTTGAGGGACCTATTTGCAATAACCTTAAACTAATCTAACACATATACCCTAAACCTAAATTTCTTTTCATATTATCACCAACCTCACACATCTCCTTCCTCCCTCTCTTCTCTCTTGCTCGGCCGCCACCCACAACCACCACACCGCCACCACCACAACAACACCACCACCACCACAACACTCAAAATCATCTCCTCTTTCATTTGGTACTATTCACGCACTCAAAAACAACCTATAACACAAAAATATCATCACCACCGCCACCGATATCATCACTATCATCTTTAATCTTGGTCTAGTACATAGATCTATTAACAAGAGGTAAGAAAACGTGTTTTCTCACAAGGTTTGACTCAAACCCGAGTCAAAACTCTTAACATATTAATTTTGGGTACAAAAGATTGATGGGTTTTCACATTCTAATGGTTCTTGGTTAACAAAAACATGAAACAAAGGAGCTTGGTATCGATTCGTGAATGTTTGGGTCGGTTTTGGTGTTGACGGAGGTCAAACCGTGGGTCAAACCCACGGGTTTTGTTGATTTTCTTGATTTCTTGGTCATTGGTTTAATTATTATGTGATTTGGTTCAAATTTGGTTGATTTGGGAAGCTTTGGATATATTTTGGTTAAGATTTGTCATGTTTGGAACAAGTTTACACCATTTAGGTGTGTTTGGTTGTGTAGCCGAGAGCCCCTAGGCCCCTTGGCCGTGGGTTGTGGCTCGTACAAGACCTAGCCAAGACCTCATGGTCATGGTTTTGGTCCTAGTAGCCAACTTGTGTTAATTTAGTTGTTATGATAATGTTTTGGTTACTTTGGTTGTGATTATTTGAAATATGTCGATATGGTTATGGTGAAATTATTGAAAACGTTAATTTTGGATGATTGAAACTTGAGTGTAAACGTGACTTGTGATTGTGTGGGATGAAAACTAGTTAAGTTGACGAAGTATATATATATATATATATATATATATATATAAAAAATTTTGAGTTGGTTATAAAGCGCTTAATATAAGTTGGTTAAGGTTGGAATATATATATAAATGGTTAATGAGAAAAATGGATATTAATATATGAATTTTTATGTTAAGTGTTTATGTGAAATAATGTCATAATGTGGTATTTATTGTGGTTATATGACTTGGTTATGAATTTATATGGTTATATATATATATATATATATATATATATATATATATATATATATATATATATATATATATATATATATATATATATATATATATATATAACGTTTGTTGTGATTGTGATGTTGAGTAATTGAGTGCTTGGTTTGTGATTTACCGGAGTTATAAGGATGAAAAATTTTAGATGACGGAGATAGGTTAGTACGAGAGCCGTAGACGGCCTCGCATTGTTGTGGTTTGTGATGTGTGGATTGGATATCAGGATATACTGGATTTATATTTATTATGACAATACTTGACTTGAGACTTTGTGCACATTGAGGTCGCCTTGACTTTCTAGTCTTGGTTGGCTTCGACAATGCCGTAACATTGGACATGGACTTTGACTTGTTATGAGGACCGGTAAGTCATGACTCGGACACGTGGACTCGAATAAATAATAATTCGTTAAATATCATTTATTCCGTATAACTTATACATAATATGAGTTTAAATATATATATATATATATATATATATATATATATATATATATATGTTTGCATATATATATATATATATATATATATATATATATATATATATATATATATGTTTGCATATATATATATATATATATATATATATATATATATATATATATATATATATATATATATATATATATATATATGTAGGGGCCATTCATGTGAGAAATCTAATTTTTGTGAGAACGCGAGAACTAATCCTAGCCACTCATTTTATCCTCCTTAAACTTTAATCTAATGGCTATTATTAGCTAACTATTTTATTTGAAAAATTTTTTAAAAATTTTCAAAAATTTTTTTGAAAAATTTTCAAAAAATTTTCGAAAATTTTTTTGAAAAATTTTCAAAAAATTTTCGAAAAATTTTTTGAAAAATTTTCGAATTTTTTTTTTCACACTTGACAAAATTTTTTTTTCACATGTGACGGAATTTTTTTTCACATGTAACGAAAAAAAAATTACATGCGACGAAATTTTTTTTCACATGTTACGATTTTTTTTTTCACGCGTGACAAAAAATATTTCGTGAAAATTTCAATTTTTTTTCCACATGTGATGAAATTTTTTTTTCACATGTGACGGAATTTTTTTTCTTCACATGTGACGAATTTTTTTTTCACACGTGACAAAAAAAATTTCGTGTATATTTCCAAATTTTTTCACATGTGACGAAATTTTTTTTTCACATGTGACAGAATTTTTTTTTCGCATGTGACGAAAAAAAATTTTTACATGCATCGAAATATTTCACATGTGACGAATTTTTTTTTTCACACGTGACAAAAAAAATTTCTTAAAAATTTCAAAATTTTTTTCACACGTGACGAAAGAAAATTTCAGAAATTTTTTTTTTCGAAAATAATTTTTCGAAAAAAATTTTTTTGGAAAATTTTTTTTAAAAAAAAAAAATTCGAAAAAATTTTTTCGAAATTTTTTTTTTTCGAAATTTTTTTTTTAAAAATTTTTTTTCGATATTTTTTTGAATATTTTCGTTTTTTTTTTTAAATTTTTCTAAATTTTTTAAGAAATTTTCAAAAAGTTGATTAACTAATATTAGCCATTAGATTAAAGTTAAAGGAGGATAAAATGAGTGGCTAGGATTGCTTCTCGCGTTCTCACAAAATTTAGGCTTCTCATTTGAACGCTTCACTATATATATATATACATATATATGCAAATATATATATATATATATATATATATATATATATATATATATATATATATATATATATATATATATATATATATACACATATATATATGTTTGAATATATATATATATATATATATATATATATATATATATAATAAATAAGTTACGTAATAAATAAAAATAATAACGTAACGATAACTATTAACTATTAAGTTAGCTTAATAATTATTGGAACCTTATTAAACATATATATATATATATATATATATATATATATATATATATATATATACATATATATATATATATATATATATATATATATATATATATATATATATATATATATATATATATATATATATAAAACGAATTTGGATTACAATTTAAGAATGGAAATATTTTGGAAATGAAGATCTATAAGAGTTCCCAAAAACAAACAATTTCTTTGATGCGAGTTATTAAATATTCGAGTGCACGCAAAAGCAATTTCAAAGTTAAATCTCTATTGTGATATCGATTTTACCCATTATGATTGAGTTTCAGATTTGTTTAACGATAATAGGTCATTAATATTTATATTGAACCTATTGGACTGACAAGCCCAATAGGAGCTCAATAAGGATACTAATTGACAATATTAACAAGAAATACATCCTACGACTATTATTGTGATATAACTTGGAGATCAATAAGTTATCGGTAAATGGTTGGACTTAGCAAGTTGACGAGTTTGATAAGCCATCAACCCTTCATACGACGACTTATCGATTTATGAGGTCATATCATAAGACCTCGACCTTTGTATGTAACGAGATCTGATCTTACATGCGGATATATGCTTATGTGAACTACTTGATTTGCTTGAGGCTTATGCCGTTATGTGATTTCGTGAGTTATGCATCGATGACCTTTATTGAGGTATATTTTGGCGTAAGACCACTTGAGTCGAGACTTTTTCTCTAGCATCACACCGAACGATACCCAAACGATACCAAGCGATAACCAAAACTTTTCAACAAACGTTTCTTTCGAAAAACAAATGGAAATCATTTGGGAAACTATGGGAAAAGATTAACTTTTGAGGATATATTGAGCTAAGTCTTATATATATGATTAGGTTGTGCCAAGTCGATGGTTGCTGTGAAGTCTTAGCCGTACTCTCTTTTGCATACTCGTGATTATTTTGATTTTGCTTGCTCTACTTGAGGTGAGTTTCATAGCCACACTTTTACTCGTTCTTTATCTCTTTCTAAACTTGGGGGAGAAATCATGCAACTATTTTCTCGGACCTGCTATTAAATTATTTTGCTATTAGTGTTGACTAGTTAAGGTTAGATTGCTGTAGAGGTTGCCTTAGGCTAGGGCTACTTGGAACCTAGCTAGAGAATAGACTTCTACTTACGGCCTAGACCCAGGGCAGTAACGGGTGGTTCCTTACTGTAGTGTTATCCTGGCTAGTGACCGCCGAGGGATCCACTCACTATGACCACTTATCTTTCTTAAGAAAAGAAACTTATCATTGTGAATTGTTATGAAGTTGGAATGCTTATCTATGCCTGCCTCTAGTCACACATAGCGCTTACTCTCCAGGTCCACTATTACTTTAGATTTAAACCTATGAATTCACCAGCGAAAGCTGACTTTTAAGCAAATTTTTCTCAGGTAACTAAATGGTTTTTGGATGGCTTGGACTTGGAATCTTGGTGATGGCATGGTTGGAGGAAATCGATGAAACTCTGATTTTTTCTTTTATAGACCTACTTTATTTATTTTATTATGGGCTTTCCGTACTCAAATACTTTGGATGAATGTAAACTTTATCTTGATGTTGACTTTTGTTTACATTACATCTATGATATCTTGTTATCTATACGTGTGATGATGCCAATTCACGTAGCACCCCGAAAGCTTGTAAGTCTTCCGCTGTATCAAATTATGGGGGTGTTGCAGATTTGTATCAGAGCTCTGGTTATAGAGAACTAGGTGCATAATGTAAACCTAAACTATAACTGCTTTTGAAACATCGATCCTCGACCAACGCCTGCCAGCCGCCGAGCCGAAGCCTTCATCTAAGATAAGTTTTGAGAATTTTATAAGAATATAATGCGAATTTATCTTGGGGTTTAGAAGCGAGAAATTGAGAATATGATTTAAATTTAGAAATGGTTATTATGCGATATTTCGATTGATTGATTATGGTTGGCGAGTTTGAAAGATTTTATGCATATTGAATTGTGATTAGCATATTGATTTACGTGCTATTGATGAGGCGAAAAATGAACAACTTTTAGGGGGTCATTTAAGCCCGGAATTAAATTTATTTGATCAAATATTGCCCTAAATCGTTCCTTTTGTGATTTTAGGTACTTTGGGAGTGAATTCTGGAAAAATGAAGCATTTTGGACATTTTTGGAGCATAAAAGTGAAGAAAACGGCAAAGACTTAATTTTCCATGCTGAGAACAGTACCAGACGGCGTCAAGAAGAAAATCCTGACGGCGTCAGGAGTAAAATCCGTGACGACCCAGTGAAAAACTGAAGGCGTCAAGAGAAGGGCGTCAAGAGTATTTTTGGTGACGGCCTGCATAAGGAGTACACATGACGGCGTCAAACCCATATCTAGGCAGTCCGAGAAATTATTTGGCGGCGAGATGACGGCGTCAGAGATTTGTTCTTGACGCCGTCACCTCAGAAAAACTATATATACTTTTCTAATTTTCATTCATTAGAGAGGAACTTGTGTGGAGAATACTAGGGCCGAACTTGTGAAACCCTAGGTCGTATTTTACAGTATGTTGATTACTTGTTTATAGTTGTAATCGATGAATGATTTCAATGTTAGGCTTAAGAAAACTGGCAGATCACCATTGTGTAACATGCTTGAACGTCTTAGGAAACATGAACCGATATGTACTAGGTTTTATTGGTTGTATTTAATGCATGAGCAAATTCTAATGATCCCATGTTAGGAGCTTCTTAGCCAGCTCGACATAGGAGTGAAGTAGGTGCTTATAGGATTGGGGAAGTAAGTACGCCACCCAATGAATGTTATTAAGGAATACAATCCGTCATTCACGCAACTGTAACACGTAATTAACATGTAAAAGATATATAGGGAATAGTGAAATCTAAGTAAACACAATTCTCCCATATATTGCTTACACCACTAGTTTAATTTAGTTTATTTTCATTTTTAGTATTTTATTTTGATTGCATCTTAGTAATTGGGTTAGTTGACTAGCAACTAATTCCACCCAACTCCTTCAAAACCGAGATTTTTAATTGCTTTCATAAAAACTAAAAAATACAAAAAGAATCATCCCTCATCTCTAGACCTAGTCTTTAGGTTTTCTAATCCTAGCGACACTATTCCAAGCTGAATGATCAATCCCCCGGTACTTGTCATTATACTATACTACATCGATCAGGTACACTGCTTGGTGGGGGTTGTAAGCTTCTCGAGATCCCTCGAGAGGTAAAGCCTGGTGCAATCCCTATGCATCAAGTTTTTGGCGCCGCTGCCGGGGAATAGTTATTGTCTAGGTTAGAATTTCTTTTTATTAGGTCTACTTACTAGATTCCTTTCTAGTAAAATTTTATTTTTATTTTTATTTTTAGGTTCTCTTTAGTCTATCTTATTTCTTCGTGCTTTTGTTCGTAACTCTTCACCATCCGACATCATGGACGATGGTAACATCTTTGAACCCATCATCCCACCACAACAAGACCACCCACAAAACCCACCACTAGCTAACCGACCTCTTAGGCCCCGAACCTTAGGAGAGTACTCCCGACCTAGCCACCAAGGCTATCGAAACACCATTGAGCTCACCGAAGCCAATGTGTCTCCCTTGCGATCCGACACCATCCGGTTGGTGCAAAGCGGATGTGCATTTCATGGACTTCGTTCCGAAGATCCAAATCAACATGTCAAGGACTTCCTTAAAATCGTAGATTCTATAGACCTTGATGTTACAACTAGAGAGTCAACCCGATTACGCCTATTCCAATTCTCTCTACGTGATCAAGCTAGTCAATGGCTTGAACGTTTCCCCGCGGGATCCATCACCTCCTGGGATGATCTCACCACTCGCTTCCTTGCCCAATTCTTCCTACCAGGGAAGACTGCGATGCTTAGAAATGACATTTTGATGTTTGAACAACATCAGGGTGAAACTTTCTACGAAGCATGGGCTCGTTTCAAGGATCTCCTCCATAAGGTCCCTCATCATGGTATAAACCTTTGGTAATTAGTTCAGATTTTCTATGATCATGTCGACTATCACACTAAACGTACAATCGATAGGGTCGCGGGAGGTAGATTGTGTGATAAGGACGCCGAGGAGTCCTGGGCAATTATTGAAGAGCTTGCCGCCGATAATCAAGAAATGTGGGAGTTTAATCATACTATAAAAGCGGCCATCAACGCAATCTCAACACCTGAAGGGACTACCCAAATCTCTGATGAACTCCTATGCAAACTTGAGGCAAAAGTTGACTATTTTGAGGAAAGGCAAAGGAGACCCCTAAGTCCTAGACGGGCTACTGTCAATTCTGTCTCGAAAATGACTTCAACGCCGTTATCAGAGTCACCCTCTAGAGAGAATGTTGAGACTTTTCAAAACTATACCCCACCTTATTCCCCTCCCGAGAAACTTAGCCCAGAATTTGAAGCCAGAATGAGAGAATACATGGCAACTCATTCAGATCGGCTTGATAGATTCGAGGAAGCAGTTTATAAGCAAAAAGAGGAGATGCAAGAGAAAATGAATGAGATGATGAGCCTGATGGAAGAGTATGCCAACCAGAGAATCCCCGAAAGGATGTTACTAAGGAAAGAAAGCGTCATCCCCACTACCTGATTTGTTAATTCCATCGCAATTGTCCACAAGGGCAATGAGAAGGTAGAAACCCCTACTGAACGAACCGTATAAGAGCCACCAAAATCCCAATCTTTAAGTTACTACCTGAAACATGATATAAACGAAAACACTATAACAAATTGGATAAAGGGTGACGGGCGTAACCACTCTTCCAAACAGGGTTCTGAGAAGGAGGAAGAGGGAAAAGATGAGTATGATACGTTACCTGGGGGGCCTATATTCGAGAAACTATTGGTACAAAAAGTGGCTACTAAGCAGATGGCGTGTGGGAACTTTGAGATACCGGCTAGCATTGGGGACTTGAAATATCTTAGTGCTTTCGCCGACCAAGGATAAGAAGTAAATCTTATGCCCCTAACTATCTACACCCAACTAACGTCAAAAATGCCAGCCCCCACTCGTGTTAGGCTATCCCTCGCTGGACACTCTTACGTATACCCCCTAGGAATCGCAGAAGATGTGTTAGTTAATGTCGCATGACTCATGTACCCCGTTGATTTTATGATCATCGATGAAAAGGGAGATGGGTGCATGCCAATAATCCTTGGGGCACAATTCCTCACCACCGCTAGAGCTGTCATTAAGTATGAAGGTAGGAAAATTGAGCTTAAATCAAGAAAAAGAAAGATTAGCTTCCCCATGACCCCACGATATGGGCAAGAGAGTTTGAGTTGGAGAAAGCTCAAAAACAACATTGACATGTCGCCTATTCGTGTTCAAGAGAAAATACTTGCATGGGAGGCAAGAATCAAAAGCTACAAGGAGGCTAAACATGAAAGAAACAAAAGCAATGAAGTTCATGTCGAGTTCGAACACAGTCGACCAGCAAGAAGCCATGTACCATTCGAGGAAGGGAACTTAGTACTCTTAAGACACTTGGAAATAACGATACCTCCTGATAAACCGAGTCCCTGGTGGTATGGGCCTTTCACAATTGAGAGCATGAGCCAAGATGGGATGGCTAACCTGAGAAGTAAAGTATGAGGAGAGGTGATTGCAAGTATCGACAGATTGAGGCACTACCACCACGATAGTAATGATCACAACTACATGGGGTACATCATCTTAAGGGATGAGGTCACGTAGGAACCCATGACCTTGAGTCTAGCTACAAGACTCGTAAATAAAGAAAAGCGCTTCTTGGGAGGCAACCCATGTTTTGTGTGATTTTTATTTTGTTTGTTTGTTATTTGTTTCCGTATGCATGCTTTATTTTTATTGTTGGTAGATCATGTTTCAAAACTAAAATGGTGAAAATACTTTATTTTGTTGTTTGGCCTAGTCTTAACTTCATCCAAAGGTATTTTTGCAAAAGATAAGTGTAAGGGGAACCCCAAATCTGTTTTTAAGAAACAAAACCGATCATGATTCTCCACAATATTAAGTGAACATGTATATTCGTATTTGTTAGAGTCAAATGCTTGTATCGAGTCATAATGATGTTTTGCAGGATTTTCCAGGAAGTAGGACAATGTTTTTCCAGAAATTTTCCGGAAACTTAACATAAGAATTTCTGCAGATCACTTCTGACGGCGTCACGAGTTTCCTCTTGACGGCGTCACGTGTAAAATTCTGGAAATTTTACCAGTTTTGTTTTTTTCTAACGGAGTCTCAAAGTTTTTGTTGAATTATTAGTTTTATAATCTCCAGGAAATCTGCAAACATCATTCCACAAGCATTATATCTTATTTTGTTTTCTAGGATTTGTTAGCATATATAGATTGCCGCCGATTTTACGCGAGGTTGCCTTGTCTGTTTTCTCAGGTTTTACAGGTTATGTATGATAAGAAGATGATTTATATTCTGGAAGGGAAGCTTTGATTGTTCATTTTCTTGGAGGAAGATCTAACCTGTCCACCTTATTATCCATACCGAGCGAATCAGGGGAGTATTTAATTTCATTCTTTTTACTTTTTTCACTTTTACATTCTTTACTTGAACATTGGGGACAATGTTCATCCTAAGTGTAAGGGGAGGGTAAAATGATGATACCTTACAAATACACTTTCGCTTGAGTTTGTTTGTTTGATAATGTGTAATAAAACTATAAGAAATACTTGTTAGTGCAATTTTAGCGCCAAATTAAATTTTTTTTTACAACATTTAGGAGTGAAACTTTAGCCTTAGCAAGCGTCTCATGGATAGGAGATTGTATGACTAGCACATAACCGTACCACTTAAAAAATTTTTCACCCAAATATGTGAGGTTCGCCTTTTAGATTTGATAGGAAAAGCATTGATTATTAGTGCTTATGTGTGTACCGGTAACATTTAGATTCTAGAACTTGCGTTAGTGATGCATCCTGAGACCGCTAGTGAGACTACATTCGTGTAGTAGGATTTACTACATGATAAGAGGCATTAGGATCACCCTTGTGTTAAACCTGTATTATAATTACTTGACCATTTAAGTCATATTACTTGGCTAGTTAAGTCAATTAATTTTTCCCACACCCTTAGTGTTGTACTCATTTTTATTACACGAAACCCCTAGTACACCCCTCCGAACCTATCTTTTCGTTTCTAACTTTAAGCATCTTACTTAAAGGAAGAATTTGTTACACCCCACTTAAATGTACAACCAAATCGCTTTAGCCTTCCGTGTATGCACTCATCTTTAGTGCATTATTCTTATTTGTTAAACCCTAAGTTAATTATCTAATTGATTACATGGTTGCTAAGTCGAGTCATATCCTTGTACATATTGTTTTGGGACGATTGGGATTCATGGGTAAAGTACTATTGTTATGGAGTAATGGGGAAGAACATCATATATTACCCCCATATGTACGTTAATCTTAAAAGTACTCCAAGTGTTTTGATTATCTTAATTCGAGTCATTAGATTAGTTTACTGTAAAGTATGTAAAAATTCAAGTCTAAGGGGAATGTTCATTCCCTATGATGTATTATTTCGGATGGTAGGGTAAGAGTGTATGCAAAAAAAAAAAAAAAAAAAAAAAAAAAAAAAAATCGAAAAAATAAGAAAAAGAAAAAAAAATAGAAAAAGAGAAAAGAGAAAAAACATACGGACTACCAACCCTTTTCATTCTAAGAAACTTTCACATTTTATGATGAAATTCATCATCTAAATTCAATCTAACCATTGGATTTTGATTTTGATTTTTGTTTTGTGTTCTACTGTTCATGATCTACACATCCATATAATTTTCTTATATTATTCATTCACTCTTGTCCTAAAATTAATTCATTTTATTTCTGTTATACACTGTTTGTCCGTATTGTTTTTTCCAATAATTTCCGTTACTCATTAATATCATTTACAATCATTCTCAAACCTTAACCTAGGATGATTTCTGTCTGATTTCTTCTTTGAATCATGTCGGATTTGAATCCTCATCCTCCAAACCCAGATCCAAAAAACCCTAATCCAGATCCAACTAACCCTATCTCTATTCCACCTCATCCTGGGTCTAATGAGTTTGTTAGATCTAAGAGAAATACTAGGAATTCTGGGAATGATAATAAACAGTCAATGAAACATACTGGTACGGGCTCTAAAAGTTCATTGGGTGTTAAGAAGAATAATAAAAAAGGTAGTGGTAAGAATAAGAGTTTGTCTAAAGATATGGATGGTATGGAATTTGATGGTGATGATGCAGAGGATATGGAGGTTAAGGATGATGATTTGGGAAGTGTTGGGGGGAATGATGATGCTGCTGTGTCTCATAGTTCTCAAGGTTTGACTGGGATTGGTGGTGAGTCAAACAATGGGGCTAAGAGTCAGGGTAAGGATCATATTGTTTCTGGTTTTGTTAATGGTGATGTTAGTAATGATTCTAATGTTATGGATAAGGGTAATGTGTATGCTTATGATGCTAATGTGGCTAAAGTTAGTGATAATCTAGCTAATAGTCATAGTAAAGAGATGCCTATTCCATTTGCTGAGAACCCTGTTTTGAATCCAGGTTTTGTTAAACATGGTAATCTTGCTAACAATAAGGATATTAGTAACTTGAATGGAGTTGGTAATAGAACTGAATGGCCTAGTTTAAATGGAAATGTGAATCAAAGAGATGCTAAGAATGATATGGGAAATAAGAAAGTGGGTGATACTGTTATGTCAGAAAGGTTTGTTCAAAATGATGTTTCATTTGCTTCTGCATTCAAAGGGTTATCTGGTTATGGTAATAACAAATTGTCTAAAGTGCCTGTTAGGACTAATGATAAGGGTAGGGTTGTGATTGATATGGACCCTGTTATTGAAGAGGGTAGTAAAAAATAGGATCTAACTCTTGTAGGGTATTTTATTGGTTTAAAGATGAATTACAATGAGATATCTGGTCATTTGAGAAGGATGTGGAGAACTCATCAGTTAGCAGAGATCATCACAAATGAATGTGGGCTATTGTTTCTTAAATTTAGATCTGTGGAAGGTTTGAATTTTGTTCTAGAGAATGGACCTTGGCTTGTTGATAACAAACCTTTCTTTGTCCAAAAATGGGAGGCTGGGCTATGTATGGAGAGGCCAGAGCCATCTAAAGTTCCAATATGGGTTAAGCTTAAGAATGTTCCACTTGAAGCATGGAATGTCCAGGGTATAAGTATAATTGCTAGTGGGGTTGGAAATCCTATTATTATGGATAGAATAACAGCTTCAATGTGTGAAAAAGGGTATGGGAGAGCAAGTTTTGCTAGAGTTCTTATTGAAGTGGATGCTGCTAATGAGTTGGTTGAGAGTGTTGAGGTTTGTTATGAGAAAATGGGGAAGTCT
Source organism: Artemisia argyi (assembly GCA_030686995.1). NCBI lineage: Eukaryota > Viridiplantae > Streptophyta > Magnoliopsida > Asterales > Asteraceae > Artemisia > Artemisia argyi. The sequence continues at coordinate 147,902,058 of CM060691.1, read as the reverse complement.
ATGGATCTCAAAGTTGAATATGCTTGGAGACCTCCACATTGTTCTTCTTGTAAAGTGTTTGGACATGAGGATAAAGTTTGTGGTAAAAAGAAAATTGATGTGGGTGAGAAAGGTGTGAAGGTTAATGAGATTGGGAATAATATTGGTAATATGGGTGAAAGTAGTTCAGGCGAAGGTCAGTGGCAAGATGTTAGGAGGTATGCTAATAATGGTGCTAGTATTAGCAGAAATAGTGGGCAACAAACTAATGGGAATGTGATGAATAGGGGTGGATATGGTAATAGGGGTAGAGGTGGTATAATGGGCAGAGGTGGTATGACTGGGAGAGGCGATATGACTCAGAGAAGTAGTAAGGAAGTTGATAACATGAGATATGTGCTTGTGGGTAATGGTGGTAAAAAAATTGATGATGGGTTAGTTTTTGATGGTAATAAAAAGGGTAATAATGGTAGCAAAGGTAAGGAAGCAACTAGAGTTAATGGCAGTGGTAAAAACAAAGATATTAAACAAAATGAAATTAACACCAAGAATAGTTTTGATGTATTAGCTAAGGAGGATATGAATAATGTGGAAGTAGGAGGTGAAGAATGGATTCAAATGAGAAAGAAAATTGATTTAGCATGTGATTTGGGTATGCAAATTGCTGAGAGTGAGAAGATCAGATGGACTAAAGATTTATGTAAGTACTATGAAGAGAAGAGTAATGCTAAAGCTAAAAGTAGGATGATGGAAGGATTGAAATGGAGAATATCCAAGTTACAAAAGGATATTAGCCATGGACACACTAATACAGCTTTGAATGCAAAGATGAAAGCTGATGAATTGTGCAAAGAGATTATGAAGGAATCTGGCATAACACATAATCAAGCTTACATGAAGGCTTATGATGAGTGTTACAGAAATGAGCTTGAGATTATTGATGGTTGGGTTAAAGAGAGGCAAAAGGCTGAGGTTGAGCTGTTCTTTCTGTCTGAATTAGTACTAACTGATGGGGTTAGAAACACTTGGACAGAAGAAATGGTTCAACAATTTGAAAGCCTTGTTGGCCTTAAGGTGGATGAGATGATTAGGAAGCAGTTTGAACAAGGAGTAGTTGATGTTATGGATGAAGAAGTGGCTAAGGAATCTCATGGTAATGCTATGTTTATAACACAAGATATAACCTCAAATGTGGTTGAAAGTAATGCTACTCAGATGCAAAATGACATTGCATCTAGTTCCTCAATTTTTTAATGATATTGAATATTGCTTCATGGAATGTCAAAGGGATTTGTGATACCCTTAGACAAGATGAGGTTAAAAAGATTATTAGGAATAATAGCATTACTATGTGGTATTTTAGAAACACAATTAAGAAAGAAATTTGTCAATAATGTTTGTAATGAGGTCTTTAGTAATTGGAGTTGGGTCTCTAACTCTGTTGACAGTCCGAAAGGGTGCATAATAGCTGTGGGGTGGGATCCTAGTATTCTTTGTGCTTCTTTACTGTCTCAAACTAGCCAAGTTGTGCACTTCTTGGTTACTAATAGTAAGAGTAATTTGACTATGTTTGTCTCTTTTGTGTATGGAGACAACACAGTTAAGGAAAGAATGGTTTTATAGAAGAATTTGATTGATCATAAGACTGTTGTGAATGATTCTCCTTGGGTGTTATTGGGTGACTTCAATAGTACCCTGCACCATAATGAGAATTCTAACTGTTTTAATATGAAGAAAGATCTGGGAATGCAAGATTTTAGAGATTGTGTTAGAAATATTAGTATGGATGATATTAGTAGTAGTGGAATGTTCTATACTTGGATTCAAAAGAGAAAGAATCCAAGAGAAGGTATTTTAAAGAAGTTGGATAGAATTATGGGTAATGATAGTTTTGTGACTAAATACCCTGAAAGCTCTGCTAAATTCTTACCTTTTTTGTCCTCTGATCACTCTCCTGCTATTCTTATGATGCCTGAAGTTAAAATTATGATGAGAAAGGGTAGATCTTTTAGGTTTATGAATTACTTGACTAGTAAAAGGGAATTTATGAAGCTAGTTGAGGATAATTGGAATGTGCCTGTTAAAGGGTATAAGATGTTTGTTCTAGTGAGAAGACTGAAAGCTATGAAAAGTCATTTGAGAAGCCTAAATAGAAACAATGGGAATGTGTTTGATAAAGTTAAGATTCTTAAAGCTGAGTTAGAAAGGGTTCAATGCAGTTTGGATAAGGACCCTTATAATGTTAGCTTGAGAGAAGATGAGATGGTTTATGCTGCTGCTTATAAGAATGCTTTAATTGATGAGGAAAAAGTTTTGAAACAAAAACTTAGGATTGAATGGCTGAAAGAAGGTGATCTGAATAATACTTTTTTTCATAGTTTTGTGAAGGGAAGGATTGGTAGAAATAGAATTGAGGATATCAAAGATGTGCAGGGTAATGCTTTCACTGGGGATGATATTGCTAAATGTTTTGTTGAACATTTTAAATGTGTTTTTGGGGAGAGCAGTGATATATACCCTATTGATGATCCTAGTAGCCTATTCACTAACAGGCTGGATACTGAGGTTGCTTTGGATTTGATTGCTGATGTTAATGATGATGAGATCAAAGTAGCTTTGTTTGATATTGATGATGATAAAGCGTCGGGCCCTGATGGTTATACCTCTAAATTCTTTAAAGCTGCATGGAAGGTGGTGGGAAATGATGTTTGTGAAGCTGTCAAAGAGTTTTTCATGAGTGGAAAGCTGCTTGGGGAGGTAAACTCTACTCTTATATCTCTCATTCCTAAATGCAAGAATCCTGCTTTGGTTACAGATTACAGACCTATTTCTTGCTGTAATGTGATCTATAAAACCATAAGCAAAGTGATTACAAATAGAATTAAGAGAGTTTTGAATTGTTTGGTTGATGTTAACCAAAGTGCCTTCATACCTGGTAGACAGATTTGTGATAACATTCTTTTAACTCAAGAGTTCATGAGAGGTTATGATTGGAATTGGGGGGCAAAAAGGTGTACTTTCAAGGTTGATATTCTTAAAGCTTATGATACTGTGAGCTGGGCTTTTCTGGAATTTATTTTAAGTGAATTTGGTTTTCACCCAGTGATGATAAAGTGGATTATGGTTTGTTTAACTTCTGCTCACTTTTCTATTTGCATTAATGGTGATACTCATGGGTTCTTTAAGGCTGGAAGGGGCTTGAGACAGGGGGATCCCATATCCCCTTATCTCTTTACTTTAGTTATGGAAGTCTTGAATCTCATGATAAAAAGACAAGTGAAAGCAGAGAAGAAATTTCAGTATCATGGGGGATGTAAAGATCTCAAGATTACAAGTTTATTTTTTGCTGATGATATTCTTATGATGTGTCATGGAGATTTGATTTCTGCTTCTGTGTTGAGAAGAGGTCTTGATGAATTTGGTATGTCTTCTGGCCTTTATCCTAGTATGGGAAAAAGTGAAGCATTTTTTAGCAAAAACATGACATATGATGAGATAGCTAGCATTAAAATGGTTATGCCCTTTAGAGAAGGTAACTTACCTATTAGATATCTATGGGTTCCTCTAGTGTCAAAAGGTTTGAAAGTTAATGATTGTAAAGTGCTTCTTGATATTGTGGACAAAAGAATTTGTGATTGGAGAAACAAAAGTTTATCTTTGGCTGGTAGATTGCAACTTATTTCCTCTGTTTTAGCCTCCATACAAGTGTATTGGTCTTCTCTGTTTATTCTGCCTACTACTGTATGTGATAAGATTGATAAGATGTTTAAAAGGTTCTTGTGGAATAGGGGTGATAGTGCTCATGGTAAAGCTAGTGTAGCCTGGAAGGATGTTTGTAAACCTAAAAGCCAGGGTGGCCTAGGGGTTAAATCTGTGAAGCTTTGGAATAAAGCTCTTATGATTAAACATCTTTGGAATATTGTGGTTAAAAAAGATTCTTTATGGGTTAACTGGATATATGTGAATAGGCTCAGGGGTAAAAGTATTTGGAGTGTTGAGCCTAAGAAAGGAATGCCTTGGAGTTGGAAAAAGTTACTTGATTTGAGGAATCTGGTTAGGAAATTTATTTGGGTTAAAATTGGTAATGGTAAAGATTGCTATATGTGGTATGATAAATGGCACAATTTGGGACCTCTCTGTGATGTGATTAAGCTGAATGATCTTGAATTGGCTAACATGAATTCTAATACTAAAGTGTTTGATTTCATTGATGATCAAGGGTGGTTATGGCCAGTGGAATAGATTAGTAGGTTTGTGTTCCTTAACAACATCTATGTTCCGTCCCTTGATATTAGCAAAAAGGACAGAATTGTTTGGATTAATAAAAAAGGTAAGGAAGTGGAATTTTCTATCAGTGAAGTGTGGAAGGATATTAGAGATGATGATCCTGAAGTAATATGGCACAAACATGTTTGGTTTTCTCAATGTATCCCTAGATATGCTTTCATCCTATGGACAGCTATAAAAGGTAGACTTAAGACTAGAGATAGGTTGGCTAGATGGTTTGAGGTTATTGATAAAAGATGTTTGTTATGCAACCAGCATGATGAAACTCACAGCCACCTATTTTTCTCTAGTGATTTTTCTAAAAAAGTGTGGGATAGACTTAAACCTATGGCTGAGATGGATAATGTGGGTAATGAATGGGCTAGAGTGATATCAGTTATTGTTAATAAGCCTGCAGCTAACACTATATGGAGTGTGATCCAAAGATTGGTCTTAAGTGCTGCTGTCTACTCTATCTGGCATGAAAGAAATAATAGAAGGGTTAACCAGTTGAATAGAGATGATATTAGTGTCTTCAATGAAATTGTGAACACTGTTAGAATGAAATTAATGGGGCTTAAATTCAAGTACACTTCTAATGTGTATAAAGCTGCTTTAATATGGAATATTCCTTTGGGTAGGAGTGAGTATTATAGGAAGATGGTGAATGATTTGATGAATGAGTAGTTGGGTCTCTGATATGTCTTCCATGAGGTTTGCTTTTCTTTTCTGTTTCTCTTGGTTCCTTTTCATCCATGAAGGAACTGGTTTTTGGTTGTGTAATAAATGTTTTGACCCTTTTATTGGTGAGAATTATGTTGCTAGTAGTTACAGGTTCTATGCTGTTAACTGATTCTTTCTGGATGGAGTTATGTGATGATGTTATGATGCTGTTTGCTGTTGCTTGCTGGATGTATTTGAGTGGTGATATTATGTTGCTGTTTTGAGAGTTGTTGTTGTGAAGATGGTTCATGGAGTTTGGGAAGGTTTTGGATTATGTTGTGCTCTTTTTGTCCTTTTTATGGTTTTACCCTCTGGGTTTTACATAAAAAGGTTTTTAAGGAGGCAAATAATTCCAAAACTGCTACTCTGGCTCTTCCCTTGTTTCTGTGTGGTTAGTGTTTGGTGAGTGCTTTGTGGATTCTGGATGTATTACTGGTTTGATGATTAGGATGGCATAGTATTTCTTTATTTGTATTTTACTCTTATTAAATTAGTTATGGCAACCTGCTTGCTATGTGTTGCCAACACATGGTGATGTTTGGATGTGCCTTGGTTGACTCCTTGGCATTTTTTCCATGTATTCAGAGTGTGTTGGTGACCATAGTTTTAAGCCTCTTTTTTGCCTTGACTGATTTTATTGAGTATGCAGGATTGTTTGTATGTTACTCTTTGATATTAGTATTTGTATTTGAGCTGGGGATCTTGTCCTATGCCATCTTTTTTTGTAGTATAAAGTGTGGAAGTTAGGGAAGTGTCCTAACTTTGTTAACACTTTATATTTTTTTCTTGTACTGCCTTTGGGCATTTCCATTACTTAATAAAATTTACCGTTAAGTAAAAAAAAAAAAAAAAAATCGAAAAAATAAGAAAAAGAAAAAAAAATAGAAAAAGAGAAAAGAGAAAAAACATATGGAGTACCAACCCTTTTCATTCTATGTTTATTTTATGATTTTGTTATTTTTCATTTATTAGCTTAAGTCGAGTCTAGTCTTGGCTTAGCAACGCCATATTGTACATGTAATTAACCAAGATTATTAACTCGCCACCAATAAAGACTGCCTATATCCAACAAAACCATGTATTCCATATCCCTACACCTAACGTTACAACCCTTTAAAAGACCTCTTTGATAGTTTATCCTAGGTGCTTACGCCATGTGGTGGAGGTTTGATCCTTTACCAAGCCTATGGTAATCTATTTTGCTATGACAGGTAGTGAGAGATGTTTTCCGTTTCCATATTGTGATATTACTTTATTACACCCGAGAGATGTGAGTATCTAAACACTATTTGTGAGGTGCTAGTGTATGACCTCTATGCTTGTCTTTGGTCTTTAGTGGAACGATTATCTGTTGTAATTACTTTTATATTAGTGTTAAATGACCCCTAACTTGTATTTTGATTAGAATAAAAGCGCATTTGCTTGAGGACAAGCAAATCTCAAGTGTCAGGGTATATGATGAGGCGAAAAATGAACCACTTTTAGGGGGTCATTTAAGCCCGGAATTAAATTTATTTGATCAAATATTGCCCTAAATCGTTCCTTTTGTGATTTTAGGTACTTTGGGAGTGAATTCTGGAAAAGGAAGCATTTTGGACGTTTTTGGAGCATAAAAGTGAAGAAAACGGCAAAGACTTAATTTTCCATGCTGAGAACAGTACCTGACGGCGTCAAGAAGAAAATCCTGACTGTGTCAGGATTAAAATCCGTGATGACCCAGTGAAAACCTGAAGGCGTCAAGAGAAGGGCATCAAGAGTATTTTTGGTGACGGCCTGCATAAGGAGTACACATGACGGCGTCAAACCCAGATCTAGGCAGTCCGAGAAATTATTTGGCGGCGAGATGACGGCGCCAGAGATTTGTTCTTGACGCCGTCACCTCAGAAAAACTATATATACTTTTCTAATTTTCATTCATTAGAGAGGAACTTGTGTGGAGAATACTAGGGCCGAACTTGTGAAACCCTAGGTCGTATTTTACAGTATTTTCAAGGGTTTTTACCCCTTGAAACCTTTCATGTTCAATTGAGATAAGTCCTCTTTCAATTCAATCAATATGTCTATGTGTTGTTTGAATATATCTTATGCTTGTCTTGATTTCAACATGCTAGGCTAGATCTATCTTGTGTTTGCTTAGATGTAATGAAACCTAGTTGTTAATTATATGTTGATTACTTGTTTATAGTTGTAATGGATGAATGATTTCAATGTTAGGCTTAAGAAAACTGGCTGATCTCCATTGTGTAACATGCTTGAACGTCTTAGGAAACATGAACCGATGTGTACTAGGTTTTATTGGTTGTATTTAATGCATGAGCAAATTCTAATGATCCCATGTTAGGAGCTTCTTAGCCGGCTCGACATAGGAGTGAAGTAGGCGCTTATAGGATTGGGGAAGTAAGTACGCCACCCCATGAATGGTATTAAGGAATACAATCCATCATCCACGCAACTGTAACAAGTAATTAACATGTAAAAGATATCTAGGGAGTAGTGAAATCTAAGTAAACACAATTCTCCCATATATTACTTACACCACTAGTATAATTTAGTTTATTCTCATTTTTAGTATTTTATTTTGATTGCATCTGAGTAATTGGGTTAGTTGACTAGCAACTAATTCTGCCCAACTCCTTCAAAACCGAGATTTTTAATTGCTTTCATAAAAACTAAAAAATACAAAAAGAATCATCCCTCATCTCTAGACCTAGTCTTTAGGTTTTCTAATCCTAGCGACACTATTCCTAGCTGAACGATCAATCCCCCGGTACTTGTTATTATACTATACTACATCGATCAGGTACACTGCCTGGTGGGGGTTGTAAGCTTCTCGAGATCCCTCGAGAGGTAAAGCCTGGTGCAATCCCTATGCATCAGCTATGCGATTTTATTATTTTGGATATTACGGTATTTATAAATGCTATTTCGGAAATATGATTTGTGCGTATGAGTTCCGCTTTGAGTTAAAATTTTATTGTTGATGTTGAGTCGTACGAAATGATTATTTTGAAACTCTTACACCTATCCCTACGCCGTTGTTACAGACCATGCCTTCACCTACTTTCGATGTATCTGAGGACATCCTTGCTAGTCTTGATCGCCCAGCATGGATTCCGATGATTCCAGATCAGGATGATCCTTATGAGATTGTCTGTCATTCAGCCATTACTTCATCTTCTTCACCTACCTCAGTGTTACCTACTCCAGCTTCATCTCAGATGCCTACACCTGTGGCGGAGCATTCTAGCTCTTCCAGACAGCTTACTCTGCATCAGGCTCTAGCACGGATATCTCCTCGATTCACTCACCGTGTTACAGCCCGCATGTCAGTATGATCTCCACCATCTTCGGTACGCCTGACTGCTTGCTCTCTTCTATCAGTACGATCTCCACCATCTCCGGTACGGCTGAGTATAGAGAGACTGGTCGCGTTTGGGAGCGACTACAGGTTCAGGGGCTAGGATTGGGGCATTGATTGCACGGATGGGGGATGAGTCTGCTAGTACTATTGATGAGTTGAGGGATGACATGGGATTTGTTCTGGGCAGGACTAGAGTATTGAGGGAGACCCAGACGGAGTTTCGAGAGCAGATGGATAGCCTTCAGCGAGGTTTCCTTACCGCTAGGGATGCGGATAGGAAGTTGTGGAGGGGGCTACTGATTTAGAGAGTGAGGTCGATGACCTCATGAGAGATCGGGATATTCAGGGTGTTGAGACCGGCTCTTATGGAGAGAGGTTAAGAACCTCCACGATGAGCTGAGGGTTCTTCACCAGAGTCGTGGCTAGAGTTGTCGACTTAGGTCGTCGCGTTGCTTTCTAACCGATGAGTCCTTGGTTAGAATAACTAGTTATCGTATTGTCTTGTTTCTCTTACTTCAGTCATGTCGTATCATTTAGACCGTTATTATCTATGATGCTATCGTATCTTGAAACGTTGTATCGACTTTCTTATATGAATGAATGTGATTTTTCCGTATTCGTATTATGATATTCTATGAGTTGTGGCATATTTGTGATTGGTATTCCGTTGATGTCCCATCTATTGCTTATTGACTCTGCTATCGGACGTTATGTATGTGTGGTGGGAATCTTATGAAAACTTGTGTCGTGAATTGAGTTTGATGGCTCCACGACGAAACCCAATCAGATCTACTCGAACTGGCCCTGCTGTGGCTACTACTGGTCGTCGAGGACAACGTCCTCAACGAAATGTGGAGAATCCCACTCCCGACAACCATGACGCCACCAATCACAACGCCTAAAACCCGAACGTTGATGCTCAGGGTTATAATGGTCACTTTCTGCCTAACACTCCTATCGTCGATCAGGACATGATCAATCAACTCATGAATCAGCGTGTTGCTGAATTGTTAGCGGAATCAAACCACTCCAACACCTCTGCTGGAATTCCACTACCTACCCAAACTACGGGTTGTAATTACAAGGAGTTGCGTACTTGTGGTCCTATCGAATTCTGTGGAACTGAAGGAGTTGTTTACTTAGTAAGGTGGATAGAAAAGACTGGGTAAGTGTTTACTGTCAGTGGCTGTACTGAGAACGCGAAGGTGAAATTCTCAATGTTTACCTTGAAGGACGAAGCGTTAACGTGGTGGAATAACTACTGTAAGTCGGTTGGAGATGAAGTGGCGTATGTCATGACTTGGGAGCAGTTCAAGGATCTGTTGATCAAAACTTACTGCCCAAGGAATGAGATCAAGAAATTGGAAATTGAGTTCTAGAATCATAAGGTAAAGGGTAGTGACTTGACGAACTACAATCGTCGTTATCAAGAGTTGTCATTGCTTTGTCCAGACATGGTCAAGACCGAAGCACTCAAGATTGAGCGTTATACTGATGGTCTGCCTCTAGCAACAAGGAATGATGTGATCGCTGCGAGACCCACAAACCTTCATGAGGCCATCTCTATAGCTCAGAGTCTAATGGATTCCATAGCATTGGAAAATGCGGAGAAAGGGAAGAAAGATAAGAGGAAAAGGAATGACCATGCTAAGGGACATGACAAGCCTAACAAACGGCAAGAGACTACCAAGGCATATGCATTGGGTAATGGAGAGAAGAAAAACTATGAGGGAACCAAACCGTTGTGTGGGTGATGTGCTAATTAGCAACCATGTTTTAAATTTATAGAAACAAGAATTACCGGTTAACTAGGAACACATTCGGGCAAGTATACCCTAGTCAATTGTAGTATAGTACTGGTAAGTCAAGGTCGTCCCGAGAGACTTGGTTGCACTCAAGTGTCATTTGTTTGTTTAAGCAAGTAACAAGTTGGTGGTTATGATTGTCACGGATCAAACCACAAGAAAAATAATAAGATAACATCACACAAAGAACATTAATTGTATCCAAACATCTTTTTATCACAAGTCATCATAATATCCAAACAAGTATTCAAAACAAAATCAAATCGTATTCAACCAAACATAAGTCTTCAACCAACATAGTAATCATAAGCATCATGAAATATAAAAGTAACAAGGTTTACCCAAAGTATGAATTACAATAGGTAAAGGTGAAAGATTATAGCAACCTTCAAGCCCCAATCAACTACAACTTCTAACCAAACTAGAGAATCGCTCCAATATTTGGTGATACGTCCTCCATGAACGGCAGAAGTTTGTGGTAAGGTGGTGACAAATCTTCCTTTAGAAATGCACACCGGTTTTGGTGACAATCCTTCCTCTAGAGTGGAGGCTAGGAGTGCACCTTTGTTTTGGTGACAATCCTTCCTTTAGGAATGCACACTTAGAACTAAGCCTAAGCACTCATATTTGTAGTATAAATCAACCTTAGCTTTCTCTTAGCTTTCTGTGGCCGCAAACGGGGGGTCAAACGGAGTCCGTATGCTCAAGTTATGGCCAAAATGGTGAAGGTGTGTCGGGAACAACGAGTCTTCCATTATTTCTTCGTTTTAGCTTCTTTCCTTCATTTCAATTCTCATTTTCCTTCTTGTGCTTTATTTTTGACTCCTTGGAGTGACAACTTCATGACTTTTATCTTCTCGAATATACTCCAAGAGACTTTCATTTGTCGGGAATTCTTCGTACATGCATAAATCTTCGTTTATTGATCATTTTTACGTCTTTTCCTTCATTTTCCTTCCATGAACCTAAAATACGAATTATTCTCAATTAAGTACCATAAGTTCATAAAAGTGACCAAAATATATGCATAAAATCCACAATAACGCTCCTAAAAACATGTTAATTTTGAGCGTTATCAGTGGGGGATGCCACCGTCATCACTACGGACGTTGTGCTGTAATATGCAAGAATTGCTCTAAGCCAGGACATCTTGCTAAGGATTGTAGGTCCCGACCACTTACTATGGTGCAAACTGCACAGGGCAATGATTGGGAGGCAACAATTACTTGCTTTGGATGTGGTAAGAAAGGACACTACAGGAATGAATGCCGTGAGACATCGACTAGAGGGAATAATGGAAATGGAGCGAGTTGGGGAAATAGAGGAGTAGGAAGTGGTGGACAGCACCCGAATCATCAAGGAACTGGAGGGAACAGAGGAATCCAAGTTGCTGAAGCACCAGCAGTGGACGCGAGAACAGCCCAAGCTAGGGTTTATGCGGTTGGAAGAGAGATCAAGGAGGACCCGAATGTCGTTACTGGTACGTTCCTTCTCAACAACCGCTATGCTTCCATATTATTTGATACTGGTGCCGATAGGATTTTTGTGTCCACTACGTTTATGCCTCTACTAGGAATCGCCCCGACACCTCTAGGAGTTGGTTATGACGTAGAATTAGCTAATGGAGATGTTGAAAGGATAGGCACTATATTCCGTGGTTGCACATTGAATTTCCTTAACCGCCCCTTTAACATAGACCTATTACCCGTCACGTTAGGTAGTTTCGACGTTATTATCGGCATGGATTGGTTGACTAAGTATCATGTGAATATTATTCGTGATGAGAAGATCGTGAGAGTGCCTTATGGCAAGAAGGTGTTGAGTATACAAGGAGATCGAGGCATCCGTGGAAATCCTTCCAGGTTGAGTGTCATCTCTTGTACTAACATCACAAAGCTAGTAGAAAAAGGGTGTTACCTCTTTGTAGCTCAGATCTCTACTAAGAAAGAAGTAGAAAAGGAGAAGAACGAGAAGCATATCGAGTATGTGCCAATCGTTCGAGAGTTTCAGGAGGTTTTCCCAGACGATTTGCCTGGACTCCCGCCTGCGAGACAAGTAGAGTTTCAGATCGAATTGATACCTAGCGCTGCACCTATAGCCCAGGCACCTTTTCGACTCGCTCCTACTGAATTGGAAGAATTGTCGAAGCAATTGACGGAATTGATAGAGAAGGGATTTATACGGCCGAGTTCGTCACCATGGGGAGCACCCGTGTTATTCGTGAAGAAGAAGGATGGATCGTTCCGTATGTGTATTGACTATCGAGGTTTGAACAAGTTAACGATAAAGAACCGATACCCTCTACCTAGGATCGACGATTTATTCGATCAACTTCAAGGATCGAGCATATACTCGAAGATAGATTTGAGGTCGGGATACCACCAACTCAGGGTTCGAGAAGAAGACATCCCTAAGACTGCGTTTAGAACTCGTTATGGGCATTACGAGTTCTAAGTGATGTCGTTTGGTTTAACCAACGCACCAACAGTGTTTATGGATCTCATGAACCGCGTGTGTAAACCGTACTTGGATAAATTTGTGATAGTATTCATAGACGACATCCTAATCTACTCTAAGAGTAAGGAGGAGCGTGAAGAGCATTTGAGGCTCATTTTAGAGTTACTAAGGCAGGAGAAACTATATGCCAAGTTTTGTAAGTGTGAGTTTTGGATTCCAAAGGTTCAATTCTTGGGTCACGTGATTGATAGCAAAGGAGTTCACGTGGATCCCGCTAAGATTGAGGCCATCAAAGAGTGGACCGCTCCCACTACCCCATTGGAGGTTCGTCAATTCTTAGGTCTAGCAGTGTAACACCCCCATAATTTGGTACAACGGAAGACTAATCAAGCTTTCGGGGTGCTACGGGGATTGGTATCCATCACAAGTCATAAAAGAACAAGATAAAGTAAACATAAGTAAAACAAAACCATATAGGGTTTTTAAAGTTTACATTCATCCCAAATTATTCAAAGTAAGGCCCACATAGAGTAAACATAGGTCCACAAATACATATCTGAGTTTGAGAAAATAGATCCCTAAACCGAGTTGCCAAAGCCAAGCCTTCTAAACCAAGCATCCAAAGTCATCACTTAATTACCTGAGAAAACGCGCTAAAAGTCAGCTTTCGCTGGTGAGATGATAGGTTTAAATTCTTAATTCAATCAAGTGGACATATGCGCAAAACGCTTGCTAGCTAGACTAGGCCTCAAACCACTAAACCAAACCTATAGGTGCACACTATAGTGCAAAAACCAACTCAAATCAATATACATTTGCAAGGACGCGACATGCCCAACATTCGTAAGGATACTACATGTTCATGCATTCGTAAGGATACGACATGCGCTATAACCTACCTAGTTCTATAAGGATAGCAAGTTTTAAATAAACAGAGATAATAGTCCACATAAAACAATTTGCACGTTTCTCACCCCAAGTATTGAAAACAAAGTTCAAAAGTAAAAGTGGGGCTATGACTCACCTCAAGTCCAGATATCAGCACAAAGAAACCGGTAGAATCAAGATGTATCACAACTCAAAAGACGGCAACTACGGACTCGGCACTTCCTAGCAATGTAAACTCTTTTCAGAATCATTTCCTCAAAATCAAATATTCCCAATCCCGAACGTATTCTTTTTACTTTCCAAAAATTCATTTATCGTATTATTCTCGTATTAGTTTGGAGTTTGGTATCCATGCGGGTGGAGGGTCGACACAACTCAAACCAAGATAACCACAATGACAAAAGGATAATAAAACACTCTACGGGTCTAATATTGGCCCAATATATTACTTAAATAAATCATCGAAGTTTATCAAATTGGTTGACTTGGTAATCCTCCATAATTATTTACTTAATATATTATTCCAAGATCATACCCAAAACCTAAGTCACATAGCACGTAGGATACTATATGGTAAGTATTTAAGTTAATAAGTTCCCTAAATATATTGTTAAACTTACCAAATTCGTCAATTTGGTAAACCTCACGAGATATTTAGTAACTCATTATCTCGCACTGCTACCACAACCTATGGACGTCGTAGGATACAATACCCATTAATATACCATTTTTATATAACCAAGTATGTCCTATTTAATCCGTCGATCAAATAAGTTATGTAGTTATAGAAAATAAATATATTAGTGTCACACATCCGTGACAAGCACAAAAGTCATCCAATAAATAATATTAGGGCCCACATGGACTCAAGTGCCCTCGATCTCGTATAACTCGTAAGTTTCCCGTTTTATTTTCCAAAAAGGCATTTCATTTCGTAGAGTATTTAACGTTATAATTATATCGTCATTTATAATAGTTTGTTTATAATAACGTTCCCGACATTTATTATACTATTCTCATAGTATAATATATATCTTTACGTTATTATGTTATTACTCGTGATCATTTTATTTTTAATATACGCACTTGTATAAATATATATACATTTTCACATTTATACATATATATATATATATATATATATATATATATATATATATATATATATATATATATATATATATATATATATATATATATATATATATATATATGTTTATATTATTAATATAAGTATTACGAGTTTTTATTATTACGTTTTGTTAGCATTAAAAATATGTATTATGAAGTGATGGTCATTCTCATATTGTAACTTTGTGTCGTTTGTTAAGATTAATAATAGTTTAGTCATTGGGCCTTGGACTTGGCAAGCTAATATGTTATGTGCTATGTTTCATAAGCCTAGTTATCCAACCATGTAACCAAGTCCAAGCCCAAGCCCATAGAAAGCCCATAGGGCATCTCATGTTAAGAACTATATAAACACCTAAAAGGCTCATTTGAGGTGTGTGCTTGTGTGTGTATTTGTGTGTGTTTCTCTTGAATAAAAGCTCTCATATTTCATCTCTCTCTCTCTATATACATACGAATTACATATACATACTACAAGTCACCATCTTTCCATCTTTCCTTCTTATTGTGCTTATATTGTGTGTGATAAAGTTGTGATATTTATGGTCCTACAAGTGGTATCAATCACCTAACAATGATTTAGGAGTGTTGGGCGTTTGCTTAGTTCATTTTTTTTAGCTATATACACGTTATTTTCATAAAAATTCTTACTTTTCTTGTTTTTTCTTGGTTTTTAACACTTTTTTTATTACAAACTAGTGTTATAAACCTTATCTAACAAGAAAGTTTTAATCTTTTTGAAAATTTCAAGCTTAGAAATTCGATTTGGTTTTTGTACTTTTTTTCTAGATCTCGAAAAAGTTTCATAAAAATCATCAAGTTTTGAACTTTCTTCAAGTTTTGGTGTTTTTTAGCCTAGAAGTACAAGAATCTTTGATTGCAAAAGTCATTTGGGTGTGCTTTAAGCCTATTAAAAAATCTGTCAAATTTCGAAATCACCACCAATTTTCGAAATCACACTTTGACCAATTTTCGAGAACACCAGAAACGATCTCCGTTCGTGATCATAGTTGGATACTCGGTATTTTCTCTCTTGTATAAGAAAGAAATTACTTCGACTTGTGGCTAAATTTCGAAATTGTATAATTTCGAAATTTGTGTGATTGGGTTTTCGAAAAAATAACAATTTTCGAGAACATTGCAAGGTTTTCAAAAATTGCAAAATTTCGAGAACACTATTTTTTCGAAAATTTATTTTTCGAGAAACACTTTTTCGCAAACTACTAAGTTTCGCAATTAGTAGTTTTGAAATTCAAGAGTTTCGCAATCCAAGTTTCGCAAACCAAAATTTCGAAATCCAAATTTCGCAATCCTAAGTTTCGAGATCACAAAGTTTCGAAATCCCAAAGTTTCGAGAACACAGCAAAGTTTCGAGAATTTTGACAAAAGTGAGGTTTTTGACGACCAAACTTCAAACGACCATAACTTTTGAACCGTAACTCCGTTTTCGACGAATCAGCTGTCAAAACGACCGTGAGACAGAGGAGAACGACACACTATTTATCGATTTAGGCAAAGTCTCGAGGCCTAAAAACGCTCCGAGAAGAAGTTATTGAGGTTTTAAAGTTTTAAGTCAAAATTTTCACCATATAAACTTGCATCAACTCACTCTAAACTCTACTCCTATTTCGTTGGAAGGATCCAAGAATCAACTTTATCCATCTACACTTCATCAATGGCAACTCAGCAAGACATTCATGCAGCCGGTGCAGAAAACCGACCTCCAATGCTTGAAAAAGGTGGGTATCTCCCATGGACAAGCCGTATGCTTTGTTACATCAAAACAAAGGATACCGGGCACCTAATGATCAAATCCATAGAAAACGGTCCATTTCAGCCAAGACAAGTTCAAATTCAAGACAATCCAAATACAACACCTCCTACTGAACCTGTAGTGCGTATACAAACAGAAGCAGATTACACTGATGAAGACAAGGCGCAGATCAAAGCTGATGATATGGCAATGCATTTAATCCAACTTGGATTACCACGGGAGATCTTTGCTGCGGTCGACAGCTGTGAAACTGCTTATGCTATGTGGGAACGTGTTCGAAGAATATGTAATGGAACAGAAATTGGACAACAAGACGTTGAGAACAAACTTCTTACTGAATGGGAGAACTTTACATCCACTAAAGGTGAACAGATTGAATCTTACTACACAAGGTTTTGCACTTTGATGAATGAGTTAATCAGAAACAAGTTGACACCACGAGCAATTGCAACAAACATCAAATTCCTTAACAACCTTCCAGAGGAATGGGGTCGTTATGTTACAATTGTTAATCAGACAAAGGACTTACATCAGGTGAATTATGATCAACTCTATGACTTTCTGAAGCAAAACCAAGCTGAGGCTAATGAAGTTAGGAAAGAAAGATTGGCAAAGAATCATGATCCTCTCCCACTTATTGCTAATACACCAACACCATTACAAGTGAACACTCAACAACCATCATCATCCATTCACAACTACATGCAACCATCATGCATTCAACAACCAACACCGGTCTACCAACAACAGTTCTACCCACAACAACAAGAAGTTATTCCACAACAGCAATACCCACACTTCCAAGAACCAGAATTCACTGACAATGATGAAGCTGCTGCAGCATTGACTCAAGCGTTTGGTTTTCTGTCAAAGGCATTCCAAGGACGTTATTCTACACCAACAAACAACAACCAAAGGATTTCATCGAATACTCGCAACAGGCAGATCGCTCAGCCGAGTTTCAATATGGGCAATGGAGGCCAAATGGTTGGAGTTTATGGGAATCAACAAGGATATGCTACAGGATTTAATATGGGCAATCAGAATATGCAGATTGCAGGTCAGTATGCAGGGAATCAGTATGGTCAGAATGCAGGGAATCAGTTGGGTCAGATTGTTGGAAATCAGAGGGGTCAGAATGTTGGTAATCAGGCAATGGGTAATCAGAATAGAAATGTTACAGCTCCAGTAGTTGGGAATTTGGGAAATGTGAATCAGGGTAATCCGGTAAAGTGTTTCAACTGCCAGGGTGTAGGTCATATGGCAAGGAACTGTCCTACTAAGCCAAACAAGAAAGATCTAGCATACTTGCAGAAAGCAGTGATGTTGGCACAAAAGGCAAAGGCAGGATTTCAGTTGAACGCAGAGGAGAATGACTTTATGGCTCTTATGGATGACATGGAAGATAGAGAAGATATCGATGCGAACTGCATATTCATGGCGAATCTTCAGGAAGCTAAGTATGACACGGATTCTGACACACTTCCTGTTTATGACACCAATGCACCATCTGAGGTATCTAATTTCAACACATGTCACAATAATGATATATTTGATATGTCTCCTCATGAGGAACAGCATTTTGAGAAGCAAGCACCCACTTATGATACATTCCTGGACACGCCAAGTAGTAGCAATACTCCTTCAGCAACTCCAGATGTGAATCATAATGGAGGCTTCGTTTCACAGCATGTTGAGAATGATGAGGAAACACGTGCTTTGTTTGAATCATTATTAAATAATTGTCGTATTGAAATTGAGAATGTGCAAAAGGTCAATCGTGATGTTAAGGCCATGAATGTTAAATTGACCGCTGAGCTTGAGAGTTACAAATCAACCGTTAAAGCTTTTGAATTTCATAACAAAAGATTGTCTGAATTAGAAACTGGTTATCAAAATTCCGTTTCAGAGAAACAACAATTGCAACTCAAGTTTGATACACTTGATGTTAATTCTTTCAAAAAGATAAAATCTTTAAACGCGGAAATTTCTGATTTACAAAACCAACTTTCTAAACAAAAAACAGCTTATACCAATCTTGAAAAAGAAAGGAATGAGTTGAAAAAAGGACTTTGCAAAGAAAGAAGACAAACTTTTGGAAGAATTCGTAGAGTCAGAACACATGATTGCACATTTAGAAGAAATAGTGGTTAAGTCGGGGCAGTCGAGTCAAACAATGAAAATGATTTCAAATCAAACTAATCCGATTTACCATATGAAACATAAAATGGCTCTCGGTAACAACACCCCTTGTAATCTCAAGAAAGCTCAGCAAGAACAGAATGTTTTGTACAATGGTAATGTGATTTATACCAAACATGATCCTCCCGTCGTTCGGGATTCTGTGCTAACGATTGAACATGTCGAAGAGAGCATAAATAAAATGAAACAAAAGGATTTGAAACCCATTGATTACAACAAATTGATCACTTTTGTTCCACAAACAGAACCATCTGTGTTTTCCATAAAACGACCATTTGCGAAATTCTTGTCCAAAAAGAAAGTTGTTTACAAATCTCTTTCAAAACTGGAACAAATTTCCTCTAACAACACTTTTAATACAAGTGAGGCTAGAGAAATTCTGGATGACGTTAAAAAGAGAATTCAAGAACTTCAAAATATTATTGCCTCTAAAACTAGCATCAATGTTAACAACTGGCATTATAGTTTTCATATCGAACAGAAAAAGGTGTTTCAAAACGAAATTACTATCCCACTAAATAACATCAGTGCAAGGGTAATCCATTTTGAACAAGCTTTCTTAAAAGAAACGGCCAACTTTGTAAAGGACCACAAATCCCTGGTAAACGAAGCTAATGATGCTCGTGAAAACATGAATGTTTTGGAAAACCTTAATGATTCTCTCTTCGAAGCTGTTATGACCACTGACATTATGTCCATCATTTTACAAACATATTCTGTTCAAGACGATGAACGACTAAGAGCTGAGACCTCCGCAATTGTTTCAAAATATGAAAATGCTCTTATAAAGCTTGAAAAAGAAAATGTGTCATATTTTAAACAACTTGATCGGAAAAAGGAAGAATGCAAGTATGACAAATTGTCGTATGAGCGTGACTTAAAGAAAATGAAAGAGCAAAATGATCTTTTGAGGGCTCAGCTTGAAAGTCAAAAAGGAAAGGGTGAGGAAACTAAGTTTGCAAAACCATTGACTTCGGAGAAACCAAATGTTTCAAACACGGTTCAAAAACCTAAAATGTCAATTTCACGGTTTGCTCCAAAAGTCAATGAGAAAAAGGATTTGACAAAACCAGTCACTCCAACACCCTTGCCCAAGATAAGTGAAAATGATAAGATTGTTGATAAAGGAAAAGCGGTTGTCGAAACTCCTAAAGTGTTAGCACCTGGCCTTTTTAGGATTAGTCCCACTAGTGCGTTTGCCTCAACATCTAAGACAAATGATAAGTGCATAAAGGCTAATTCTAAAGAATCTAGGGATGCTAAAAAGGACAACAATATAAATCCTAATGTGTGTGCCTTACCTTCTACAGGATTAGAAAGCACCTCTAGGAGCAGCAGACTAAAGCCTAAGAGCAATACAAGGAACAATAGAGTCTCGCCTGTCTCTAAGAGTAGTAGCAAGAATAAAGTTGAAGAAGTAGAAGAACACCCTAGGAATTTATCGCTTTGTAATAAGAGACATGTTTCATCTGAATGTAATGTCGAGCGTACTGTTTCTAATGCATGTAATGACTATGTTTGTTTAATATGCAAGAAATGTTTAATTAATGGTGTTCATGATGATTGTGTTTCTAAGAATGTGGATGTTACGCCTGAACAGAAGAATGTTCCAAAAAGACCTAGTGCTAGATCCAGATCTTTAGAACGATTAGTTGCACGATTTAGGACTACCACTATTAGTCGAATGCCTAGGAACTATCTTAAGTTTTGTATGTGGATTCCGACGGGTAGAGAGTTCACTCTTAAGGACGGCAAATTAGAAATAACTTAAGCTAAACAAATAGCAACTGTCTATGAGTGTGATTCTGCTTTTACTCCTAACCCCATGGAACCAAATTCAACACGGTTTCCAAATACAAACTCTTCTATTCTGTGCAGGTTATCGAAATATGTCTTTGGATCGTCGACTCGGGTTGCTCCAAGCACATGACCGGGAATTTAAAGCTGCTGATCAATTTTGTCTGGAAATTCATGGGAACTGTACGATTTGGAAATGACCATGTAGCAGCTATTCAGGGTTATGGAGATCTTCGGTTTGAGAATTTTTTAATCACTCGAGTTTACTACGTCGAACGGTTGGGACACAACTTGTTTTCAGTCGGGCAGTTTTATGATGCAGATTTAGAAGTGGCTTTCAGAAGAAACACGGTTTTTATTAGAAATTTGGTTGGTGATGATCTCTTAACTGGTAATCGTAGCACAAACTTGTATGCTATCGACATCAACCAAATGGCTTCTACATCACCAATTTGTCTTATGACAAGGGCAACCAAAACTAAATCCTGGTTGTGGCATAGACGTTTATCCCATCTCAATTTCGACACCATCAACAAGTTAGCCAAAGACAACATCGTCACCAGACTTCCTAAGTTCAAATACACCAAGGAACATCTATGTCCATCATGCGAACAAGGAAAAAGTAAAAGAGCATCATATAAACCCAAAACCGTACCTAGTTCGGAAGCAAGGTTACATATGTTGCACATGGACTTATGTGGTCCAATGAGAGATGAAAGCATTAATGGGAAGAAGTATATTCTTGTTATTGTTGATGATTATTCAAGATATACTTGGGTAAAGTTTTTGAGATCAAAAGACGAAGCACCAGGCATCATCATCACCTTTCTGAAGCGTATTCAAGTTCTACTTCAAGCTCCAGTAAGGATTATAAGAACAGACAATGGCACAGAATTTACAAACCAGGAGTTACGAACTTACCTTGAAGATGTTGGAATCACACACCAAACATCTATTGTTAGAACTCCACAGCAGAATGGGGTAGTTGAAAGAAGAAATAGAACTCTTGTGGAAGCTGCTCGCACAATGCTAATTTTTTCTAGTGCACCACTATTCTTATGGGCTGATGCTGTAGCCACTGCTTGTTTTACTCAAAACCGATCCTTAGTCCATCCGAGATTCAATAAAACCCCATATGAGCTAGTGAACAACCGTAAACCTAACATCTCTTACCTTCACGTATTTGGTGCTTTGTGCTATCCGATGAATGACAGAGAAGATCTAGGGAAGTTAAAAGCTAAGGGTGATATTGGAATCTTCATTGGATATTCAGAAAACTCGAGGGCATTCAGGGTGTATAATAGAAGAACAAAAAAGATAATGGAGACGATGAATGTGAAGTTTGACGAGATTTCACAAATGGCTTCTGAGAGACTCGCTCTAGAACCCGCGCTTAATCCGATGGCTTCTTATCAAAACGGATTAGGACCCGCACCAAACCAGCAGACTTCTGGACACATCAGTTCAGGACTCGTGCCTCAAGGAGCTCAGTCAACAAACACGGATAAACCTTCAGAACAAGAACTGGAAAATTTCTTCGAGTTAATGTTTGATGAATATTATGGTGGACCTTCGACAAATGCATCTCAACAACATTCCGCTGCACCCGCTCAAAACCATCAACCACCACCACCATCACAAGATGCATCTACTACAATCGAAGCTGAAGCACCAACTACATCAACATCATCTACATCTACTTAAGCAACTCCAGTACTTGACACTGAAATACCAAGAGTTGATGAGCAAAACCAAAACACAAATTTTCAAGAAGAACCAACAAATAATTCAAACGATGTTACGTTAGAAGAAGAAGAAGTATTTGAAAACCCGTTTGCAACAGACTCTGCTGAATCTTCTTCAAGGTTACAAGAACCATCTAACACACATTCATTACACCCAAGGTACCCTTCTACGTTTCAATGGACAAAAGACCATCCAATAGAACATATTATTGGTGAACCTTCAAAGCCAGTTCAGACGAGGAGACAACTTGCCACCGATCTCGAATTGTGCATTTACATTTGCTCAATAAGCACCAAAGTACCTAAGAACATTCGGGAAGCAATGGCAGAAAACCCATGGATTGAAGCAATGCAGGAGGAATTTCTTCAATACCTGTTACATGATAGTTGGGAACTTGTTGAACGGCCACTTGATAAACGAGTTCTTGATCTCAAGTGGTTGTGGAAGAACAAACTGGATGAGGAAATGACTGTCATTCGCAACAAAGCTCGTCTCGTGGCTAAAGGTTATCCACAAGAAGAAGGGATAGATTTCGAAGAATCATTCGCGCCTGTAGCTAGACTTGAAGCAGTCCGGATTTTCTTAGCCTATGCAGCTCACAAAAGCATCACAGTCTATCAGATGGATATTAAGACTGCCTTCTTAAATGGAACTCTGAAAGAAGAAGTGTATGTGAGTCAGCCAGAGGGATTCATCGACAGAGATCATTCAGACTACGTCTACAAGCTTAAGAAAGCAATTTATGGTTTAAAACAAGCTCCAAGAGCGTGGTATGACGAACTATCATCTTTCTTGCTCAAAAACAATTTCACAAAAGGAACGGTTGATGACACCTTGTTTATCAAAAAGTTCAAAGATGACATTTTGATCGTTCAAATTTATGTGGTCGACATTATTTTTGGATCAACCAATCCCAACCATTCAAAACATTTTGAAAATCTCATGAAAAGCAAATTTGAAATGTCCATGATGGGGGAACTAAAATTCTTTCTTGGTTTACAAATACATCAATCCCCTCGTGGTATTTTTATCAATCAAGCTAAATATACAATAGAGATTTTGAACAAACATGGAATGGAAAATTGTGATTCTGTTGGTACACCAATGGTCACTTCACCAAAAATAGGTGCTGATTTGTTTGGCAAACCTATCGATCCGAAGAAATATCGGAGCATGATCGGTTCTCTCATGTACCTAACTGCTAGCCGTCCCAATATTCAATTTGCTGTTTGTTTGTTAGCACGGTTTCAGGCAAAGCCTACCGAACTTCACCTCAAAGAGGTTAAACGGATCTTTCGGTACCTACGAAGCACCATTAACTTGGGACTTTGGTATCCGAAGGATTCGGAGTTTAATCTAACAGCATTTTCAGATGCAGACCATGCTGGTGATCAAGTAACAGCAAATAGTACATCAGGTGAAGCACAATTTTTGGGTGAAAAGCTTGTAAGCTAGTCGTCAAAGAAACAGGATTGTACTACACTATCAACCGCCGAAGCCGCGTATGTGTCTCTATCTGCGTGTTGTGCCCAAGTTCTTTGGATGCGGACACAGCTCACAGATTATGGCTTTACTTTTGACAAAATACCTATGTATTGTGACTCAAAAAGTGCCATAGCCATCTCGTGCAATCCCGTACATCACTCTAAGACGAAGCATATCAAAGTCCGCTACCATTTCATCAAAGAACACGTGGAAGAGGGTACTGTTGAATTATTTTTCGTTAAGACTGATTATTTTTCGTTAAGACTGATTATCAGCTCGCCGATCTATTTACTAAAGCCCTTCCAAAAGAAAGGTTTGACTATTTAGTTCGTCGAATTGGCATGCGAAGCCTAACTCCTGAGGAGCTAGAACGTCTTCTCGAATCTTCTTGAAAAATGTTTTCAAAATCGCTTCGCTGTAAATATTTTTGAAAAAACAAAATACAAAATTTGAAAAACCAACAAAAACAAAATACAAAAATATAAAATTTTCAAAAAATACAAAAACAATATAAAATCAAAAAATCCGAAAATATTCTTCTCACGACATGTCTCTCGTATAAATCAATATTTTGTACGTTTCTAGAAATGTCATTCAACAATGATACGGACATGTACAGATGCTTGAGCGGGAGTTCTTTTTTATGTTTTCCTAAAACATGTCGTTTCTCAAAATTTTCTTCACTATGGCTTTCGTATACTTCAGTACGAAACCCGGACATCAATGATGACTTCTGATTATTTTCAAATCAAGGACTCGTACGTTCAACGACGAAATCTTTCTCAAAAAGTTCGAGTCTAAACAAACGAAAAAGATTTCAAGCATAAACTCGTTTTCAAAACAAAATTCTTGAGCATTTTTTCAAGATTGTTCAAAAGATTTCTCAAAATCTCTCAAAATTAGTGCTCAAGATAACTCCCTCAAAACCCTTTAGTAATTTTAAATATGCTATCATTAAGGGGGAGTACAAAAAGAAAAATGTTCCAAATTCATGCAAAATCTGTCTTTCTCTCCAAAAAGCTTTTTATTAACCAGTTGATATCAAAAATATCACGCTATGCTATTTTTGAGGGGGAGAAGACATGATTAAAATGTGATCAAAGATGTTTAAGATTGTGGCTGAATCTCAAAAAGAGCTCGACTCAGATATTACTAACCAATTAACGAAGCTTAAATGTCATTAATCGAAAAGACTTGTCCTGGACGGGTAATAATTTCAAGCTAGTCTAACTAGTGATGTAAGCATGTCTCGAATAGGACTTGTCTGAGTAGAATGTACCGTATCGAGAGACTTTCTTTGGACTTGACCAGGACGGGTAATAATTTCAAGCTAGTCTAACTAGTGATGTAAGCGTGTCTCAAATCGGTCATGTTCGCTGAAAGTGGATCAATTCAAAAGTGCAAACTCCTCTCGCATGTGCAAATTTCTTAAATATTCATGAGCACATGTGAAGGGGGAGTCCTTCAAAACTTGCAAAACTCTCAAAGTGGTAACAACAATGTGTTTTATTATCATAAACACTTTGAGAGATTTTCAAATGAATGGTTTTATGGCAATGATAGGATAGTCATGGAGTTATAAGGTGACTAAGGTTAGGGAAAACCGTCCTATGATCCGCCAGAGCCGGAGGGATCTACCCAAGGACAAATCCAATAGATTAGTATTAGAAGTCCTTAGGTATGATTGAAAAAAGGAGAAAATGAGAAAGGAGAAAGAAGGGGTTGAAGAATTAAAAAGAAAAGTTATGAAAAAGGGTGAAAAGAAATAGCCCTCCAAATGTTCAACCTTAGGGCAGACACCGGGTACAATTCATATGCTACTGGTTGTTACTATGGTGACACCGGTATTGAAGACAAAGACGTCATGGACCCAGTGACGCACTGCACTAAACCTTCTTAACCACTCAAGTTCTCTTAAAAGAGCTTGTTTCATTCTCACGGGGAACCGGTGTAATCTATCGACCTGTCTCTTAGAGATAGTTGATATTGAAGCAGGAGACCTCTCCCTAATCTCCGCATAGGAAACCAAATGTGCACTTAACGAGTCTAGAGCCTCGAGATTCATCAAAAGATCTCATAGGAACACATAATACTTCTACACTGGTGATCCAACATTAAGGATGCCAGATGTAAACTTTAGAGTCCTACGCAGATCTTAGCAATCTGCCAGAACATTTATGAGAGGATTCATTTTTGTGATTCTCAATGATTGAATGGAAATTCCTGCCAGGGTCAACATCAAGCAGCCCTGACAGCAGGTCACTTCGGTAATTCTTTATGGGTTACGCTTAGTGTTCGCGGTGGTTTCAAACGGTCTACAGTCGTGGAGTGATCCCCAGCGACTCACCTAGTCATTGAGCTACTAAGTAGGTCTTGTAAGCTCTCTCGAGAGTATCTGACATGGGAACAGCCTTGGTAAGGGTTAGAAGGAGTCTTCACACTATGCTGTTGACAATCTCTAATTCTTATCTGTAAGTACCGGTTGTTTTATTGCTAACTGTTTATATGCAGGGACACTTCATCTCCATGGCGACAGATTCCACATGCTCATACATACATCTGGAAGTTAAAGAAAGCTCCCTCAAAGATCTATACAACACAAAGTTCAAAGAAAGATTCTACGCCAAAAAGAAGAATCTACAAAGTATAAAGACTAAAGATCAAAGTGAAAGAAAGGGAACTACGTGCATATGAATATCAAAGTCCAAAGATGTATGAGCATGCTGGAATAGCAAACAACCACCACAGACGCAAAAGTGACGAATGGCAGATAACTCCACATCACTGAGGAACAAAGAACGATGAAAAATCAGTTATTAAAGATCACAAAGCATGAAGGAACAAAGACTAAAGACTATTCTACAATGACACACAAAGTTTAAGACAAAGAACACGGAAGACCCACTCACGTGGAGCATCATTCAAATGACCACCCCTTAGGGGGAGATTGTTAGCATTAAAAATATGTATTATGAAGTGATGGTCATTCTCATATTGTAACTTTGTGTCGTTTGTTAAGATTAGTAATAGTTTAGTCATTGGGCCTTGGACTTGGCAAGCTAATATGTTATGTGCTATGTTTCATAAGCCTAGTTATCCAACCATGTAACCAAGTCCAAGCCCAAGCCCATAGAAAGCCCATAGGGCATCTCATGTTAAGAACTATATAAACACCTCAAAGGCTCATTTGAGGTGTGTGCTTGTGTGTGTATTTGTGTGTGTTTCTCTTGAATAAAAGCTCTCATATTTCATCTCTCTCTATATATACATACGAATTACATATACATACTACAAGTCACCATCTTTCCATCTTTCCTTCTTATTGTGCTTATATTGTGTGTGATAAAGTTGTGATATTTATGGTCCTACACGTTTAATTATAGTTAATATCGAGTTATAATAGAAGAGTCACATGTCCGAGTCATCACTCTTGGCTCATTGTCCAAATCCAAGTGTTAAGGCGTTTTGCAGAAATCAATCGTTGACTAGAAAGTCAACGTGACCTCGACTCGCACAACCAAGAGTCTAATGTATTAATATCAAACTCAACCAAAAGTAATCCATCTCCGTAATCAAGTCCCATAATCACATGCTACAACAATAAGGTCCGTCTACGACACCATTCTAACCTATCTCCGTCATTCTAAGTAACCGTCTCACAATCGGTTCCCATATCACCTTCATCAACACAACTCCATAAATATTACCACTAATCCGAATAATCCTAACGTCAAACTCCAATTTCATATTATTATCAACAATAATAATAAACACCAAACAATATCAACCAAAAATGTATAACTCAACAATTAATTAAAATACCACTTATACGGGTCGACCTACCAAGTCAAACCCGGGTCAAAACTTCACCACAAGACGTGTGGGTCCCACCCGAGACCTCTAGGGTCTCGGCTTGCTCTAACGAGCTAGAACCAAAACCAAACGAACCCTTTGGGTCGTCGGCCTCACAACATAAACAACCAAATCCAATATCTTTTCCACCAAATTCATTAAAACACAAGAAAAATAAAACCAAACACCCTCAAAATCAACAACCAAGACCAAGAATATCAAGAAAGGTTCATTTGAGCCCGGAAAGCACAAGCCGAGAGCAATAGCTCTCGGTTGAGCCTCGACCTCACATCCACCAAGCAAACCCGGATACCAAACTTGTTAGAAACCATGTTTTTAATCAAAACCCACTTGTATTTCACGTTTTTAATCATAAACCCAATCGAAAAAGAACAACTCGTGACCCCTTGCTCACTTTTTCATCAAAATATGAGTCACAACCACTTGGGACTCGTCATACCTTCGTTTCACAAGACAAGGATGAGAGAAACTTCAAAAATAAGAAAGATGGTGATGAGTTTGATGTTATAACGAGGGTAGAAATAAGGGTGGGGGCGCGTGTAGTAGTAGATCAAGAAGAGGAGTTGATGGGGAGTTGCTTGGTTGTGACAGTTTAGTGTGGTGACCGGCGGTGGAGCGGAAGTGGTGGCCGAATTAGTTGGCGGCTAGGGTTTGGTGATGGGGGGGGGGGGGGGGGGAGATGTAAGATTGGTGATGGTTGTGTTTTTGTTTATGTGTGTAGGAACTGGCCACAAGGACCAATTTGTAGTATACTGTTTTTTTTCTTTTATATAACTAACAATAATAATAATAATAATAATAATAATAATAATAATAATAATAATAATAATAATAATAATAATAATAATAATAATAATAACGGTGGTAGGGGTAAATGGCTAGTTATATAAACACGATGACCAAACCCGAAAACCTTTCAAAATATCTCGACATTCTCAAACCGAGCTCGTTTTCAAAAAAATTTAAAACTCCACGATACGTTCAATAAATATATAAACCAAACCGTAACTTCAAAATATTTAAATTTGTTAGGTTATTCCTAGTGCCAGAGTCAACGTAGTGCAACGAAACGTCTCAATCAATAATTCCCAACATAAATTCCATATCAAGGTAAAAATTTAAATTTAAATTCCACAGAAACTTCATAATTCAAAACCACGGTTCAAAGTTTACAACTTCATCGCGAATAAAACTTCAAATATTTAAAAAATCATCAAACTTTAACATAATGCGGGTTTTTAATGTCTCCCTAAATTGCCAGTTGTCACAAGCAGGTTATTACCGAAGATTCATTGAGGGATTCTCTAAAATAGCCAAGTCGCTAACTAAATTGACTCAGAAGAACGTCAAGTACGAATGGGGGGAAAAAGAGGAGGAAGCATTCCAGCTGTTGAAGGTGAAGTTGTGCAGTGTGCCAATATTAGCCCTACCTGGAGGTAGCGAAGACTTTGTCGTATATTGTGATGCTTCGCACAAAGGATTGGGAGCAGTTTTGATGCAACGAGAGAAAGTAATAGCTTATGCCTCTCGACAGCATAAGAAGCACGAGAAGAATACATGACGCATGATCTAGAATTGGGGGCTGTAGTGTTTGCTCTTCGGATATGGAGACACTACTTGTATGGCACCAAGTGCGTTGTGTATACCGATCACAAGAGTCTGCAGCATATTTTAGATCAAAAGGAACTGAACATGAGACAACGTCGGTGGTTAGAGCTACTTAGTGACTACGACTGCGAAATACGTTATCATCTCGGGAAGGCCAATGTAGTGGCCGATACTCTTAGCAGGAAGGAGAGAATTCCGCCATTGAGAGTTAAATCCCTGGGTATGACTATCAACTCGCCGTTACCGTCTCGGATACTAACCGCTCAGGCAGAAGCGTTGAAGAAAGAAAATCGACCAGCTGAAAACATTTATGGAATGGTAGAAAACAAGAATGGTTTTGTAAAGCGAATGGATAGAACGGCTTTTGGTAAAGATAAATCAAATCCGTTGACAGCTGGTGGTTTGCTCAAAATCACATGGTTATCAAGTGGACCATAGTTCTTACTTGAACTGATACATTTGGCTACTCCAGAAGTAATGGCTTTTGGTAAAGAGATTCAAATCCATTAAATTTTCTCAAAAGATTGCTAGGGACTAGCAATAGTTTAGTGTGGGGGATTGATGAGTGTGTAAATACTTATCATTTTTATCATATCTGAACTGCCAAAAACATCCAAAAATACTCAGAAATGCATCAAAATACAGAAATTATCCCAAAAGTGTGTTTTATATGTTTTAGATGCAAAATGTTTAAAAACCAATGAAAAATGAACAAAGTTTGCATAATTGGCAGTTTCAGTCCCTCAAGTTTCATAAATTGACAAAACTAGTCCCTGAAGGTTTGAAATGGAAGAAAAGTCAACCCAAGTCCTTTGGAATTCAAAAATTGTCAAAACAAGTCTTTGGTGAAAACTTTGGGAAAATTACATGTTTGGTCCCTGTACTTTGAAAAAATGACACCTTTGGTCCCTGGCTTTTTAGACATTGGAAAATATAAACTTTGGTCCTTGGGATATTTTAACATGGCAAGATTGGTCCTTGGAATATTTTAGGAAGTTTGCAAATCAGGCCCTCAATCTTTCATGAAATTACAAAAATGGTCCTTTTGTACACTATAAACCAACCGGACCCTTTAATATTGAAATCCAAATCCCTTAATCCAAATACAAAACAAATACATCCAAAGCCCACCCCAACCTTTCCTTGGCCCATACCCTCACCAACCCACCATCACCTTTTAATAAAAATCTGAGGGTCAAACTGACCTTTGACCACCCATCCAATACCACTTTCCCACCTTTTCTGCAAAACCACCACCAATACCACCCACACGTGACCTACCAAGCTCCCCCCTCTCATCATCACCCCTACACACTGCCACCCCACTCCAAATCACCCCAGTCCAAATAAAACGCCTCCTCACAAGTTATCAGAGGTCCTAAGTATGATTATGTTTTTTGGCGCCAAGGTGAATCAAAGGTCAAGATTGAGTTTCTTTCATCCAATGGCTTATTATTATTGCTGGGAACAAGACAAAGAGCACTTCTTAACCCTAATCTTGGAGTATAAATTGAAGAAGAAGCAGTGGAGCCAAGTGTGTAGTTTTTTTAGTTTAATTTAACTTATGTCAAATTTATGTTTCAATGTTTTTAGTTCAAATTAGTATAAGTAATGTGTAATTCTCAGTTGTAACATTGAAGTTTCTAATTAATGAAATTCAAGTTCTAGAAACTCTCAGCTTATGAAATTTCATCTTAGTTTGAAGTTGTCAAAAAGTCATTATTGTTCTAGCTATCAAATTGAACTCATAGGCTCACATAGGTTTCCAAACAAGCTTATTGAAGCTTTTAGAGACCTTAAAATCCAGTATTAGCATAAAAAAAATCAAAAACATAAATATGGTCAATGAAAGTCAACTGTGGTGAATTTTGGTTTGGTTCCAGGTATTCAGAGATAGTGCAGGGCAAAACTTGGAGATGCTTAGCCTATATAAAGAGAGGCTACTTTGGAAAACCCTTTGTTCTTGCTAAGGGTATCTTGTAAGCTTAACTTTTTATTTTTAGCTAATTTATTTAAGTTTTCTTGATTTTACTGTGGCAGTGTTGTAGTGTAACTAATGGTGCTTATTTGTTGTTATTTCATGATAATTTGGGTTCATAGTTATTATTTAAGCTTATCTCACAGTTTAGAAAACATTTGCTTGAGTTTTGCTATTTAACTGTCTAAACTAGCAATTTGTACCATTTCATGTTTTGTGATTGTAAAGTCCTCTTTGTTGCTTGATTAGTACTTCTGGCATGTTTCTGAACTTGTTTCACCTTCATTTTCTAACTTATACCTCAAAAATCCATGAATCTTTGTGAAAAAGCTTTTCAAGTTACTAGTAAAGGGGTGTTTGGATTTATAGGGTACACTGATTTTGTATGAGTTATTGTTGATGATATTGCATGAGACATGTCACATTAGAGTATATTAGCCTGTTTATCTCATAAAAACAGTAGGTCATTTTTTTGGATAGTTAAGATCACTCTTAAACTTTCATCAGTTGTTCACTGTTTAGCTTATTGGTAGGATATTCACATTAACAGTTGCATTAGTTGTTTATATAGCTTAAACTAGCTTCAATTTAGCCTAGTATAACTTAGTTAACAATCTAGGAAGTTTTAAATCTCATTTAAGTCAACTCTTCATCAAAAGATAAAAAGTCAAAATTGTTCATTGGGCAGAAATCCCACTTTTTGGGAGAATTTTATTGATTTTTGTGGACTGATTTGGGACTTGAAACTTGTTTTGCTAAAAATCCACCACCTTAACTACAAAGATCCACAATCATCTTATTTTTGGAATTTTTCTCTTTGCTGATTTGGGGGATCTAACACACCTGCAGGGGGAGTTACCTCCCCTGCACCAAACTTTGCACAGTTGACCCATTTTTCTTTTGATCCTATCGTGTTCAATAATGGGACTTATGATTTGAACTTGGGAGTCTTGGGAAGCCTGTTAGGGGGGTTTGATTGGTCTATACTTGCCTTTGTACCATTAGCTTATCTCTTAGCTTATTTGGCATCTCAGATTTACCCTTGGTCATCCCCTTGTCTGTTTGCATAAGAACACCACCCAGCTTGTAGATCTATCTGAGATCTTAGGTTATTAATTACTTTAACTAGGTTGTTTGAGATTGTGTATGCTTGTTTTGCTTTTAACTTGTGTTTATGGCTAAGCTTGTCTAACTGCTTATTGCAACATTCACTTTGAGCCTTAGCTCACTGAACCAGTTACCTAGAGCCACAACAAGCTAAACCCTTGAGCTTGTTGCATGTTTTTGGGTATTTTGAGAAGCCCAACATACCAAGTTGTGGTTTCTCACCTTGGTTTGCATTTTATTGCTTGTTAAGTTTGCTTATTCTGTCCCTTTTTATTGCCTGCTCAAATTGCACACTGACTCATCAGTGTTGAAAGCCCCTTTTTCCCAAGCCTGCAATAAGCTCAATCCTTGAGCTTATTGCTTGTTCTTGGGTGCTTTGAAAATCACTCCTGACAAGCTTTTGGGTTCCACCTTCACTTTGTACCCTGAGTCACCCCTGTGGGTCCCACCTTGGGCTGCTGTTGCCTCAATTTGGCTCTTTAGCCTTTGTTAATAGGCATAAGTGCTTATTTGTTTGAATTGGCTTAATTTAAGTGCTTAGCAGGTTGTTTTAGCTTATTCCATTTTCCTTTCAGTAGTTAGTATCTGTGTTGTCAGCTCATAGCTTGTTAACAGCTTCTTGGTCAAAAATCCATCTCATTCAAGCTTAAAGCTCACTGTTGAGCTTATTTGCTTGCACAGGGCTTATTATTGAGCTTAAGCAAAAGTCCTTTCATAAAAGTTGGTTATTTGAGTAGTTAAACATTTTGTAAAAGAAAAATTAGAAAAATCCAAATTTAAATAAAGTGATAGCTTCTATTTAAGCCATTTGGCTTATTCTTCTGCTTATTTATAAGCATTTCTCATTTTTTAATTTTTCTTAGGTTTATCATAAATTAAAATAATTTTAGGATTTTTTTCAGATTTTTCCTTGGTCATTTAGTATTTTTTATAATTTAAGTTAGTTTAAATTAATTAAATAATTAGTTTTAATTAATAATAAATAATTAAAAAGTAGAAAAAAAATAGGTTTTCTGTTTTAAAATTACTTTAATAATATTTTAGATTTTTCTAAATTTAATTTTTATTTTTCTAGTTAATTTTCATAATTAATTAATAATTAGTGTAATTTAGTTAATTAAAAAGTAATTAATAATTAGTAATTAATTAAATAGTGGTAAAAATAACTTTAATTTTCTAAAAATTTTCTTATAACATTAGGATTGTAAAAATATAATTTTCACATTCGTAGGACCTTATTTGCTCACGTTTCACTTTTTATTTTGCGCGTTCGTGTTTATTTTAAATTCAAACGCGCGTTTTTAGGTTTAACTTACGTTTTAGGTAATCTGATCATCAGTAATTGTTAATATAGTGTTTCTAAGCTATTCTCAATCATAATCTCGTAGTTTAATCATAATAATCAAATTCCCGATCCTTCTGTTAAATCACCCGATCACTTAAAACGTTTTTAAATACAATTGCTTACCTCGTTGGGACATAACGACCCGGGAATACACTGTACTCCTTGGTTAGTTGGTTTTAGACGTTTGACTTGGTTGACCATCACCTGTTCAACTTAGTTGACGGTTTAGGACCAATCAAAATTTTGCGCCGCTGCCGGGGAGGTAGCTGCGTATTCAAGACGTTTTTTAGAGATTAGTGGTTTTTCATTCATCACTGTATAAACCCACCAACTTTTTGTAAATCTTAATCATAAAACAAAAACGTCATTAACACTTTTCCTAAAGTGTTAACAACACCAGAAAAAAAGTCAAAAACAAACAAAACAGATCGTTACGTTTTCTATATCATATTTCTTTTAAGGTGATTCTTAAAGAGATACGATTTTGGTAAACGAAACGATACCAAAAATGTTGTCCAAAATTTTTTAACCCATACACAAACACCCAAAAACATTCGTCTCTTTCTTGTGAATAATAAACTACATAAAAATAAACCGTCGCAAACCAAGGCAGAACACCTACCAACTGGGGGTGTGGACATAATAAGTTCCCAAACCAAAGATTTAAAACTTGCCTTTGTATCCTTGTGAGTGGTGTACCTTTCTTAAAGAAGTCATTCACTTGTGATTATTGGTTTAAGTTCACTGTTGATTTGCCTCGATTTTGTTTTGATTGGTTTTTATCCCTAGTGCATTCGCACTCGTTCTTCTAGGTCCATGAGTCTATTACGTGAGCTTGTAAGAGTACCTAGAAGACCTCGTAGATGTTCAACACCAACAGTCGGATTTGAGATCCGTACTGTTCCCACTTCTTCCGTTATAATGGCTGTTGAGCCAACTATGAACGAGCTTCTCCAAGCACCCGTTGAGGGTTACGGAGATGCTATCGTTGTTCCGGCCATCGTGGCCGAGAATTTTGAGCTTAAGACCGGATTGATAAATCTGGTCACCTCACGTCAATTCTACGGTTTTGAGAGGGACGATCCTCAAGATCACATTCGATGGTTCAACAAAATTACATCAACCATCAAATGAAAAAATGTCCCT
The DNA here is from genome assembly GCA_030686995.1 of Artemisia argyi. Lineage (NCBI taxonomy): Eukaryota > Viridiplantae > Streptophyta > Magnoliopsida > Asterales > Asteraceae > Artemisia > Artemisia argyi. The sequence continues at coordinate 147,867,387 of CM060691.1, read as the reverse complement.
GAAGAGGCGATTAAACTTCTTCTCTTTCCGTTTTCCATCGATGGGGCTGCCTGGATTTGGCTTGATAAACAAACCCCTTGATCAATTGAAACATTGGAATATTTGGTTAAGAAGTTCTTGAATGAATTCTTTCCTCCTTCCAAAACCACGAGTCTCAAGAATGAGATCATGAAATTCACACAGAAATTTGATGAATCATTCAGTGAGGCATGGGATCGTTATAGGGAATTGTTTCGCAAGTGCCCTCATCACGGTTTTTCTGATCTTATGCAGCTTGACACTTTCTACAATGGTGTGAGCCAACTCGATCAAGACTCTCTCAATTCCTCCGCGGGAGGTAAATTCTTGAATCGAACTACAAAGGATGCTTTAGCGATTATTGAGAATAAGTCTAAGGTCCGTATTCCACGAAGCAAGCCGGTTGTTTCTCAAGTGAATGTTGGTCCTTCTACCTCATCGCCCGTGGCTCAATCTAGCACCGATGCTAGACTTGACAAACTCACGGAAGCTATTCATGCTTTGGCTCTCGCCAAAAGTAAGAAAGTTTCTTCTCCTCAACCTTCTCCACAAGCTGAAATAAAAAAGGTAGAAGTTTGTGTCACTTGTGGTGGTCCACACTCGTATTACAATTGCACTGCCACCGAAGGCAATCCATTTGAAGTCAATGCAATAGCCGGAAGTTCCAACCAAGGAGGTAACCAATACCGTCCTCAAGTGGAACCAAACTACCGCGCTAGCAGCCACAGTGGACCACCCGGATTTCCTCAAAATCCAAATAGGTTTAATCCTAATCCACCAAGGGGGAATAACATGCAAAATCAAACTCATGCCTCGGTGAATCAATACCCACCCCAAAGGGGTAATCAAGGGTATTCAGCTCCTAATTACCAAGAACCTCTCCCTAACGAGCTCAATAACTACATTAAGGTTAATGAGACCAAAATGAGGGCAATGCAGAATCAAATCTCAACTTGAAGAATGAATTTCAATCTTCAATAACCAAGCAAGGTAACGAGCTGAAGAATGAGCTTATGGCAACAACAACAAAATTGATCAATCTCAAAGCAAGATTGAAAATATGTTTGATAGCCTCATGAGTCATCTCGCTCCACCTTCTACTTCGGGAGGTCTTCCTGGTAATACAGTTGTCAACCCTAAGGGTGAACTCAAAGCTATTACCACACGTAGTGGTAAAGCTTATGATGAACCACCACTTCCCACTACTTCTTCTCTTCCTCCTAGAGTAGTGGAAAGTGAACCTGAGGCAACAAAGGACAAGGTGCAATCTACTAGCCCACGAAGTACCGCACACGTCCACCCTCAGGTTGTTCCAAAGACCAAACCAGGAGTTGTATTTGAACCACCAATTACTCCTGTTGAGAACCCTAAATCCAAACCTTCAATACCATACCCATCACGACTTAATGAGCAAAAGCTCCGCGAAAAGGCTAGTCTCCAAATGGATAAGCTCTATCAAATCTTTCAAGATTTGCATTTTGACGTAAGCCTTGCGGATGCTATCATCCTGATGCCCAAATTTGCATCGATGATCAAGAACTTGTTAAGCAACAAGGAAAAATTGTACGAAATGGCAAAGACTCCATTGAATGAAAACTGCTCAGCAGTTATCTTAAAGAAGCTTCCTAAGAAGCTTGGAGACCCTGGGAGATTTCTCATTCCATGTGTTTTTCCTGGGATGGTTGAATGCTTCGCCTTGGCCGATCTTGGCGCTAGCATCAACCTGATGCCTCATTCAGTGTGGAAGAAACTTTCTCTTCCCGAACTTACTCCTACGTGCATGACTCTCGAGCTTGCCAATCGTACGATATGTCATCCCCTCGGTATTGCCGAGGATGTGTTCGTGAAAGTAGGAAAGTTTCACTTCCCCGCTGATTTCGTTGTTGTTGAGTTCGATGCTGATCTTAGGGTTCCTATCATTCTTGGAAAAGGATTCCTAAGGACGGGCCGCACTCTAATCGATGTGCAGGAATAAGAAATAACTCTTCATGTTGGTAATGAAGCAGTAACGTTTAACCTCTATCAAACTTTGAGGTACTCCTCAAATTATGACACTGAATCGGTTAACCGAATTGATGTCATTGATGTTCCTCCTGAGTTGTACTCGCAAGAACTTCTTGGTTATCTTTCGAGTGGCAGTCCCACTCCATCTTCTGAGTCTATTATAGCCGACTCTTCCCCTTCTCTCACTCCTTTTGAGGGAAGTGACTTCTCTTTGGAAGATGTCGAGGCTTTTCTTGCTCAAGATAGTTCAACTTCGCATGAAGTTTGTTGATATAAATAATGTTTAAAAATGTTATTAATATCTCTCAATAAACCTATGTATTGATAATCACAAAACTCAAATCAAATTAAGTCAAGATTAAGACGTAAACAAGTATTTGGTAACAAATATTTACCTCTACATCTAATATCACTTAAGGTATGCATAAACTAAGCATCTTATGCATTACATGATCAAAGGAAATTTTGTCTTAAGACATAACATCTTATAAAATGATATAAACATTTTATATATATTTGTAAATCATTTTTGGTAATGCTATATTAAACTACAAAGATATGATTTCAAATTTCCAACCAAAAAGGGCAAATTTTATCTAGAAAAACTTTTCCAAAGTTCAGGAGGGTGGCCCCCTTAATTTTACTAGGCGGCCCCCTTAATCATTAAGGGGACCGCCCACTAATTAAGGGGACCGGCACGCTCCAGAACAGTATTTTCTGGCCCTATAAATATTGGATCATTTCACATATTTTTCTCACCTTTTTGCACTATAAACTTTCTGATCCAACCTCCATTTCTAGATCTAAAATCCTTTGATCATATAATTCATAAGTCTTTGTTTCCAAGTGATCCAAAGCTTCATCCACTCAAGTACAAGAAGAAGAACACTCCTGTACATCCATCTAATTGTAGTAGTGTTGTGAATAGCTAGTTTCATATTGTAGTAGTGTTAGATATTTGTAAAAGTGTTGTGTGAATTTGTTGATTGTAGAAACTAGGTGTGTTGTAAAGTAGTTTAGAAGTTGTGACTTAGTTGTGCATAGAAGAAGGTGTTAAGTTGACAAGGTGTGAAAAAGGTGTGAAGTCTTGAAGAAGTTGTGAAGGTGTGAAGCCTTTGAAGAAGTTGTGAGATTGGTTCTAGCTATGATTAGAACTCGACATTTAGCTTAGTGTCGTTAACTCGTGTAAGCCAAGGTGTGTAAGGTTTCTCCACCAAAAAGAGTTTGTTGACATAGTGAAGAAACTTCTCGAGTGTGGTACTCGGGGAGTGGAGTAGGGCAAGGAAGGTGTCCTTGTAGCCGAACCACTATAAATTCGCGTGTTGTGGTTTGATCTTTCTAACTCTATCTTTTCTTCATTACATTTCTATACTTTCATTATTAGATTAGAATTGCTTATATTGGTTGTCACTTGAATTCACTTGAGATCGAATCGAAAGTTTTTAATAAGCTACAAAATATTTTGGTAATAAATTTAAAAGGACATAAAACTATTCAACCCCCCTTCTAGTTTTCCACAATTGGTATCAGAGCCACGTCTAGCAAGATCTTTAAAATATATTGTATTTTAAAACTTGTAACGATCTATGGAATCTGAAAAATATTTAGAAGGGCAATCTATGCAAAGACCACCACTATTTGAAAGTGATGGATTTTCATATTGGAAAAATCGATTCGAAACTTATGTGAAGTCAAAAGATCTAGATCTTTGGCATGTTATTACTAATGGTGATTTTTTACTATTCAAAATAACCCCGAAACAAAGAAAGATGAAATCGTACCTTTTGAAAAACAAAATGATGATTTAAAAAGAAAACTTGCTAAATATAATGAAGCAAAAATGGTTATTTATAATGCGCTACCACGTAAAGAGTACGAAAGGATCTTTATGTGTGAAACCGCAAAAGAAATTTGGAACTCTTTACTAATAACTCACCGAGGTAATAGTCAAGTCAAAGATAATAAGATAGATCTACTTGTTCAACAATATGAGCAATTCACGATTCCGGAAGAGGAATCAATTGATAATGCTTTTGCTAGATTTAACACTATCATCACAAGTTTAAAAGCACTTGATGAGAATTTTTCTAGTAAGAATTTTGTTAGGAAGTTTCTTAGGGCTCTTCATCCAAAATTGCGAGCTAAAGTGACGGCGATTGAAGAATCAAAGAATTTGTCAACATTGCAACTTGATGAATTAATTGGAAATCTAAAAGTTTACGAAGTTATTATTAAGAAGGATTACGAAATGGTCAAAGAAAAACGAGAGCAAAGCAAGTCAATCGCCTTGAAAGCTAGAAAGGAATCTAGTATCGAAGATAGCTCATCTTCCGAAAGTGATGACGAAGAATACGCCATGGCCGTAAGAGATTTCAAGAAATTCTTCAAAATGCGAGGAAGATTCGTAAGACAACCGCATGATGAAAAGAAAACATTTCAAAAGAGTAAGGATGACAAGAACAACAAGATTGAAAGGAAATGTTTCAAATGTGGTGATCCAAATCACCTCATTGGAAAATGTCCAATGATGACAAGAGATCAAAATCAAAGAGCTTTTGTTGGAGGCGCTTGGAGTGATAGTGATGAAGATGAGAAAGAAACGACAAAAGAAGAGAAATGCCTTATGGCGAATACATCAAATGAGGTACGTTCCGAAACCAAATATTTTAGTGATGAAAGCTTATCATTAGATGAAAAAGATCTAGATAATGAATATAATAGGCTATGCAAATTAGGACAACTAGTAATGGCCAAAAACAAATCACTAAAATACATAAACAATCAATTGAAAAATGAAGTACTAGAACTAAAAATTAAAATACATCAACTTGAAAAAGGTAAAGAAATTTTTGAAGAATGTAAATCATGTCAAGAGCTTAAAGGTGAAAACAAAATACTTAGGGAAGAAATTCGCAAACTTGATAAATTCGAAAATAGCAGTCACTCACTTAGTAAAATAATAAGTATTCAAAGAACATCCGGAGATAAAACCGGTTTAGGATATAATTCAAATGAAGCTTCAACAAGTGATGTTAAAAATGTCAAATTCGAAAATGAACCTAATGAACAAAAATCTCTAAAATCTAATCCTAAGTATATACTTATTAATGATAGAAAAATACCTCTTGCCAACAATGAAGAAGTAAAAGTTTTCTATAAACCGTCTTTAAAAAATGAGGCACGATCTTCCTAACCTAAGACAAGATCTAAAACACTACCACCTAGAAAACCAAATAATTCTAATCCTAGGTCTAAAACACCTCAACCAAGAAGAAACCAAAATAGGCAAAACTATAATAACAATAGTAATCAAATGTGGAACTACCAACAAAGCTACAATCCTTGGGGTATACTACCACCTTTCATGCATCCTAGTCAAATGTTAAACATGTATGGACCAAACAACTTTGGACCAAAGAAACAATAGGGATCTAATGGCTAGATGAACATTCCTTGAGGCAATCTTGAAGTTTCTTTCAACATAGACTTTTTCAAAGTCTATATGTCATCTTGATGATTTTGAAGATTTTTTTTAAAGACCACCGGGTACGCCATTCTTTCATAACTCATTGCCATGCTTAGATAAATATGCGTTATTTGATTACATTGTTTGCATTGATAAAGCTTGTTATTTCTCTCTATTTGTTCGATCATATATATACTCTTATACTTAGTATATTTTATATATATATATATATATATATATATATATATATATATATATATATATATATATATATATATATATATATATATATATAATTACTTGCGCATAACCTAGATACGTCATTAGTTGACTTTCTAGAACTCCAGAAAATTGTTCATTATCGAACCCTTTCCTTCCCCCCTCGCGTTATCCTATTAAGTCCTCTTTTAGAAGACTCATGATGATGAAGGGATATGAGTCAAGTGGACTTTTATCATGCAAGAACGCCTTCGCACGTGAACACTGTGGAAAACTAGAAGGGGGGTTGAATAGTTTTACGTCTTTTTAATTAGTTGTAAAAAGAGTTTTAGTGTTTACTTAATTTTTAAAACTTAGATTCGATAATATGTGATCTCAAGTATTGCACAATACAAACAAATATCAATACGAAATATATAACAATGATAAGTAATGAGATAAGTAAGAGATGGAAAGATCGAACCGCGAGACAAGAGATTTATAGTGGTTCGGCTACAAGGACACCTTCCTTGCCCTACTCCACTCCCCGAGCACCTAACTCGAGAGTTTTCTTCACTATATCAACAAGCTCCCTTATGGTGGAGAAAACCTTACACACCAATTTACACACCAATATACACACCAATTTACACACCAATTTACACACCAATAATCACACCACAACACCTTCACACCTAAGTCACAACTTCTACACACCTTCTTCAAATCAATCTACTTCACAACTAACTACTTCAACTCTATCTTCTTCACACCAATAGATTTCCTAGCTTTTCTTCTTCACACCAAGCTATCAACTAATCACACAATCTATATCTAACACAACTATCTACAAGCAAATATTCACAACAATCTTCACAAAGAATATATAAATAATCTTGATGATACACCAACAACTTGGATGTGGAGATCACAACAAGTTGTAATACTTCTTGTCTAGGAAGATAGAAGTATTCTTCTCTTGCACTTGCGAGGATGGAAATTGGATCACTTTGAAACAAAGAATATATACACTTATGATCAAAGGATGAGAGAATAGAGAAATAGATCTAGATCAGAAAGTTTAGAAGCGCAAAAGGTGAGGAAAAAATGTGAACTGATCTAGTATTTATAGGGAAGAAAAACACTGTTCTGGAGCGTGGCCGGTCCCCTTAATTAGTGGCCGGTCCCCTTAATGATTAAGGGGGCCGCCCATTTCAGAACGTTGGTTTTTCTTGTCTTTTAGTGGGGAAAATTTTTCTGGATAGAATTTGCCATTTTTGGTTGGAAATTTGAAATCATATATTTATTATGAATTAAACATATTCTTTTAATTCCAAAAGTAATTTTGTAAAAGATATAAGATGTTTAATACATTTTATAAAAATTCTAGTGATTAGAAAAATTTCCTTTGATCATGAAATGTAATAAACCCTTTGTTTATTCATACCTTAAGTGATATGGAAGCAAAGACAAATATTAAGCACTAAAAACTTGTTTACGTCATAAGTTTTAGATTAATGAGTTTATGCTTTGTAATTATCAAAACATATAGACATTGTTAATATGCTAACAATGTTTTAAGACATTATTTATGTCAACAATCTCCCCCTTTTTGATGATTACAAAACCTTAAACTCATTAGGTCTAAAAAATAATTTTTAGACAAGAATTTAGAGTTTAACATTCTCTTCTCCTCCTTTTTGTAAAATCAAAAAGGTTAAAGCTCCCCCTTGATGTATACTCCCCCTCATTTGAGAGCACCAAGGAGATGAGCTATGGAAATCTTGGCTACACAAATTATTAGAAGAGAGCAAGGCAAATATACATGCAAAGCAATAGTTATAAAAATAGATTCATTCAAGCATCATAGAAAGCATTACAACATTTAATATGCTTAAGACATATTAATCATAATAAAACAAATGAAAAGACATAGTCCTATATTGCCTAGAAAGAGCACTTGGACTTACTTGCAACTCATGGTTGATTGTTTTATTTGCTTGAAGGATAACATAAGCATGAAGCTTAGTTGTTAGATGGAGAGGGATATGGAGTGAGGTATGGAGCGGAATAGGTGGCCCTCACGATATTGTATCGTGTTAGGGGTCGAATGGGATGAGGTCGAGTGAGGAGATATTCAATCCAAGAAATATCTTCACTCAAGTAAAGGATTTGTTTTTGGAGAAAGATGCAACAAGGGCAATAATGAGTGTGGTTTGTAACTTGATCCAAGTTGAGAGAGTGAGGAAGGCAATTGTTATAGGGTGATGATGGAGGTTGCCCTTTGTTGCGTTGTGCAAGATGCATGGCATTGAGATCACTAAGATCATGGATTTTTGATATTTCATCACGGAACTTTTGCTTTTCCGTGGGAATGTGGAGAAATTCATTGTGTTGATATGGATGAATTGGGTTTGTGTTGTTGGAGTTGTAGTGGGATGGTTGATCAACCTTGTATGGATCATTACAAGGGATTTGAGGATGAGGTGAGTGATTTGGCATGAAGGAAGATGTTTGGCCAATGTTGTATGGTTTGTAAGTAGGATCAAATGAATGTCCTTGTGAGTGTGGTGGAAAGTTTGGGAAGTAAGTGGTTGGTGGTGTTGAATGACTTCCAACTTCATTTGTTATGATGGATTTGTTTCGAGGGCTTTTTCTTCGCCAAACGGGTTTTTCCGTCATTCTTGCAAGCCTTGAGGCTTTTGATTTGGGTTTGTTTGGAGAAGCCATGAAGGGATGAGTAAAGAGTTTTGAGGATTGTGGTTATTTATAGTGTAAGATTTGTGTGTTTATGGATGGATAAAGTTTGTTTGGGAGATTAGGACAAATTGTGTTGGTGAAGATTGGGAAATGTAGGTTGAAATGGGCTAAAAAGCAGAAAAGATTCTGTAAACCCGACCATCAGATAGCCGGTCCCCTTAATTAGGGGGCGGTCCCCTTAATAATTAAGGGGGCCGCCTTACATAATTAAGGGGGCCGCCTATCTGGTGATTTACAGGTTGCCAAAATTGGGTTTTTGGCAGAAAATTTTCAGAAAGGTTATGTGTTTGGATTAAAGTTCAAGCAAGTTCAATTCTCTTAGGCAATATAGAATCTAATCTAATCAAGATATAGCATGCATGCAAAAACACATAGGCAAAAGAGCAAATAATCAACACATAATAAGCAATAGGAGGTAAGTAAAGGCAAGCACACTTAAGCTTCCTAAGGCACCTAGCTTAGATTAAAGGCAAAGGCAATTAGTGAGTGAAAAACTAGTGATGGATCAAGATGACACCATTATTAGTGAATTTGTCCTAGTGAGTGTCTATATGCAACAAATGTGGAGTTGGGATTGTTTCGACTCCTAGAAGCAAAGAGAAATAACGATCCTAAGAAACAATCCAAATGATCTCCTTGATTCAATTTTTGCTCGATCATGAATGTGAAAGACATATATTAGATTACATACCTTGACAATTTATGTGTGAGTTTATGCATGATTTTGAAAGACAATATTTTTTACACTTTGTCAACAATGCAAGGAAAATGATCTTCATGTGATTCCTAGATTGTGAGAATAATTTTTAGAAAGAATTGATTGAGTTTTACAAAAAGGTTTATGCAAAGAAAATGAATCTTCTCAATCTTTAATTTTGTGCGAAATAGATTCCTAGACTCAGAAAAGGTGAAATGAAAAAAAAAATTTCATGCAAGAATAAATTTGAATTAATTCAATATAATTTAGTCAACTTGTTCCATCATTCCTAATCCTAAACGCAAGTGGTTGAATAATTCACGCTTAAGGGGTTTTGTGAATATATCCGCAATGTTGTCTTCCGATGCAACCTTTTCTATAGATATATTTCCTTTTTGTACATTATCCATAAGAAAATGGTGACGTATTTCTATGTGTTTAGTCCTAGAGTGTTGCACCGGATTTTTACTTAAATCTATTGCACCTTTGTTATCGCACATAATGGGGACATTTTCTAACCTAATGCCATAGTCTACGAGAGCTTGTTTCATCCATAGTGCTTGTTGACATGCCTTTCTGGCGCTTACATATTCGGCTTCGGTTGTAGAAATAGCAAGAGCGGTTTGCTTCTTCGAAAACCAAGACGTTAGACAACATCCCATAAACGTGCAAATACCGCTAGTGCTCTTTCTATCTACGTAGTCTCCCGCATGATCCGAATCCGCATAGACAATGGTTTCTATGCCGGATTCCTTAGGATACCATAATCCTAAGTGTATAGTGCCTTTAACGTATCGGAAGATACGCTTAACCGCTTCTAGGTGAGAGGTTTTGGGATCCTCTTGAAAACGGGCACAAAGGCAGACACTAAACATGATATCGGGTCTACTTGCCGTCAAGTATAGTAAACTACCTATCATTCCTCTATACTTGGTGTTATCTACGGACTCACCTTCATCGTCCTTTGTGAGCTTTACCTCCGTAGACATGGGTGTTTTTATGGGTTTTGAGTCTTCTAGGCCAAATTTCTTAAGCATTTCCTTAATGTACTTAGATTGGTTAAAGAATATTCCATCTTCTAATTGTTTTATTTGTAATCCTAGGAAGAAGTTAAGTTAACCCATCATACTCATCTCAAACTCATCATGCATGATTTTGGCAAATTCATCACACATGTCTTGACAAGTCGATCCAAATATAATGTCATCAATATATATTTGAACAATGATGAGATTAGGGTCTTTCCTTTTAGTGAAAAGAGTGTTATCTACCATTCCCATGGAATAATCATGTTTAATAAGAAAAGCTTTTAATCGATCATACCAAGCTTTGGGAGCTTTTTTGAGTCCATACAAAGCTTTCTTTAACTTATAAACATAATCAGGTTTTGCGAAGTCAATGAATCCTGGAGGTTGTGCCACATATACCTCCTCATTGATAAAACCGTTAAGGAATGCACTTTTCACATCCATTTGGAATAACTTAAAATCTAGGGTGCAAGCATAGGCAAGTAATATCCTAATTGATTCTAGTCTAGCTACGGGGGCATAAGTTTCATCATAATCAATTCCTTCTTGTTGATTATAACCTTGGGCAACTAACCTAGCTTTATTCCTAGTAACTATTCCATTCTCGTCTAACTTGTTCCTATATACCCATTTGGTTCCTATGATAGTCATATCCTTTGGATTTGGGACTAGTTCCCAAACATCATTTGCCTTAAATTGATTTAATTCTTCTTGCATAGCTATAATCCAACTTTCATCCTTTAAAGCCTCGCTAATATTCTTAGGTTCTATTGCTTAGAGGAAACAAAAGAAGTTGTTTTTATCTTGGGCTTGTGACCTAAGGGTTCTTTGGTTAAGATGTCCTATTATATTATCTAATGGATGTGATCTAGATTCTTTAATATTAACGGTTTCGTTATTTTCTAAGTGAATGTCTTCATTATCATTTCCTATGGGTTTTGTTTTACTAACCTCAATGGCTTCATCTTCGACTAAATCATCATCTTCTAAAGGTAGCGTTTTAGGAGGTGGTGGTGTTTCATCAAATGTTACATTTAGTGATTCCTCTACTTTCATGGAGTGTTTGTTAAGTATTATATATGCTTTACTATTTTGTGAGTATCCTAAAAATATTCCTTCATATGATTTTGGATCAAACTTAGTGAGGTAGTCCTTAGTGTTTAAGATATAGCATTTACTTCCAAATACCCTAAAGTAGCTTAAGTTTGGTTTTCTATTTCTTAATAACTCATAAGGAGTTTTTCCTAGAATTCTTCTAATTGATACCCTATTTAAAATATAAGTCGATGTATCTACGGCGTGACACCAAAATTTTTGTGGAATGGATTGTTCATTTAACATAGTTCTACTCATTTCTTGTAGTGACCTATTTTTTCTTTCTACTACCCCATTTGATTGAGGAGTACGAGGAGCGGAGAAATTGTGAGATATTCCATTTAACTCACAATATTTTCCGAATTGTACTTCGTTATCAAATTCCCTACCATGGTCCGTCCTAATGGCAACTATTGAGCATCCTAATTTATTTTGAATCATTTTACTAAATATTTCGAATTTTTCAAAGGCTTGGGTTTTGTCACTTAAAAACCTAGTCCACGTGTATCGTGAGTAGTCATCTACTATTACTAAGGTATATTTGTTTCCTCCATAGCTCCGCACAGCGGATGGACCAAAAAGATCCATATGTAATAATTCTAGGCACCTAGTAGTGAATACTATATTCTTAGCTTTGTGACTAGCATGAGCTTGTTTTCCAATTTTACATGCATCACAAAAATGTTTGTCATATTTTAGATTAGGCAAGTTTCTAACTAATTCCTTAGAGGCCAAAGATTGTATTTATTGCATGTTAGCATGTCCTAATCTCCTATGCCACAATGTGGAGTTTTCGTCTAGGGTCGTTAGGCATATCCTATCTTCAGGTTTGTTTCCTAGTTTCATAACATATACACCTCCTTTCCTAATACCTCTACCTATAATTTTTCCATTATTAACTATTTCGCTATCTTCTTCGGAAAAGATAACTCTACATTTATTATCGCATATTTGGCCTACACTAAGTAAGTTATATGTTAAATTATTTACATGTTCAACATTTTCAATAGTAAGTGAGTCTTGAGAAATCGTACCTTTGCCAATAATTTTTCCACGCAAGTCACTACAAAAAATAACGTTACCTCCGTTGTATGCCTTATATGTAGAGAATAGCTTTCGGTTCCCTATCATGTGCCTCGAGCATCCACTATCCTTGATCCATTCGTCAGGCTCCAAGTCAATTCCAAGGCATATTTCGTCGGTTGCTTTTGCCATGAAACACTTTTCTTCTCTTGGTTTTTCCACTTCTTCTTTGTCACTATCACTCCATGTTCTACTAACAAATGCACCTTGATTATCATAACTCGACGGCTTTAGACATTCACCAACGAGATGATTTGGACTTCCACATCTAAAGCATTTTCTTTTCACGTAATTGTCACTTCTATTTCTTTGGAACGATTTTCTATCGTCATGTGATGATCTAGTGAATCTTCCTCGTCTCTTGAAGAATTTCTTGAATTCTCTTACGGCCATTGCATATTCTTCATCTTCACTCTCGTCACTTGAGTCACTATCATCACAAAGTTCCTTTTTGGCTTTTAGAGCAACGGATTTGACTTGTTCTTTCTTGACTTTAACCGTTTCCAAATCTTTTCTTATAATTTCTTCATGGACCTTCAAGTTGCCAATAAGCTCATCTAGTGACAATGTCATCAAATTCTTTGATTCTTCAATAGCCGTGACTTTAGCTCGCCATTTCGGATGCAATGCCCTAAGAAATTTCCTAACACAATTTTTACTAGAAAATGTCTCATCAAGTGCTTTTAAACTTGTGATAATGGTGTTAAATTTAGCAAAAGCATTATCAATTGATTCCTCTTCCGGAATCGTAAATTGTTCATATTGTTGTACAAGAAGATCTATTTTGTTATCTTTAACTTGACTATTACCTGGTGAGTGATTAGTAAAGACTCCCAAATTTCTTTTGCGGTTTTACACATAAAAATTCTTTCATATTCTTTGCGTGGTAACGCATTATAAATAACCATTTTAGCCTCATTATTTTTTGCTAGTTTCTTTTTCAAATCATCATTTTGATTTTCAAAAGCTACAATTTCATCCATTTTAGTTTCAACATTATATTGAATAGGGGGAAAATCACCAAAGGTAATAATATGCCAAAGATCAAGATCTTTTGATTTCACATAGGTTTCGAATCTATTTTTCCAATAAAAAAATCCATCACTTTCAAATAGTGGTGGTCTTTGCATAGATTGCCCTTCTAAATATTTTTCAGATTCCATAGATCGTTACAAGTTTTAAAATACAATATATTTTAAAATTCTTGCTAGACGTGGCTCCTGATACCAATTATGGAAAACTAGAAGGGGGGTTGAATAGTTTTACGTCTTTTTAATTAGTTGTAAAAAGAGTTTTAGTGTTTACTTAATTTTTAAAACTTAGATTCGATAATATGTGATCTCAAGTATTGCACAATACAAACAAATATCAATACGAAATATATAACAATGATAAGTAATGAGATAAGTAAGAGATGGAAAGATCGAACCACGAGACAAGAGATTTATAGTGGTTCGGCTACAAGGACACCTTCCTTGCCCTACTCCACTCCCCGAGCACCTAACTCGAGAGTTTTCTTCACTATATCAACAAGCTCCCTTATGGCGGAGAAAACCTTACACACCAATTTACACACCAATATACACACCAATTTACACACCAATTTACACACCAATAATCACACCACAACACCTTCACACCTAAGTCACAACTTCTACACACCTTCTTCAAATCAATCTACTTTACAACTAACTACTTCAACTCTATCTTCTTCACACCAATAGATTTCCTAGCTTTTCTTCTTCACACCAAGCTATCAACTAATCACACAATCTATATCTAACACAACTATCTACAAGCAAATATTCACAACAATCTTCACAAAGAATATATAAATAATCTTGATGATACACCAACAACTTGGATGTGGAGATCACAACAAGTTGTAATACTTCTTGTCTAGGAAGATAGAAGTATTCTTCTCTTGCACTTGAGAGGATGGAAATTGGATCACTTTGAAACAAAGAATATATACACTTATGATCAAAGGATGAGAGAATAGAGAAATAGATATAGATCAGAAAGTTTAGAAGTGCAAAAGGTGAGGAAAAAATGTGAACTGATCTAGTATTTATAGGGAAGAAAAACACTGTTTTGGAGCGTGGCCGGTCCCCTTAATTAGTGGCCGGTCCCCTTAATGATTAAGGGGGCCGCCTAAGGAATTAAGGGGGCCGCCCATTTCAGAACGTTGGTTTTTCTTGTCTTTTAGTGGTGAAAATTTTTCTGGATAGAATTTGCCATTTTTGGTTGGAAATTTGAAATCATATATTTATTATGAATTAAACATATTCTTTTAATTCCAAAAGTAATTTTGTAAAAGATATAAGATGTTTAATACATTTTATAAAAATTCTAGTGGTTAGAAAAATTTCCTTTGATCATGAAATGTAATAAACCCTTTTGTTTATTCATACCTTAAGTGATATGGAAGCAAAGACAAATATTAAGCACTAAAAACTTGTTTACGTCATAAGTTTTAGATTAATGAGTTTATGCTTTGTAATTATCAAAACATAGAGACATTGTTAATATGCTAACAATGTTTTAAGACATTATTTATGTCAACAAACACTATGGATGAAACAAACTCCTCTCGCCGACTATATCCTATCTCCGCTATTATCTTTCAAACCTCACCCATCAACCCATCTTTCACTCACATGTATACTCATATACATATATATATATACATATATATATATATATACATATATATATATATATACATATATATATATATATACATATATATATATATATATATACATATATATATATATATATACATATATATATATATATATATATACATATATATATATATATATATATATATATATATATATATATATATATATATATATATATACACACTTATTCACATATTTCCTAACACACCTCAAACCCCTCATCAACTTAACACTTTGATCATTTTATCCAAAATTGTCAAAGGTACATTTTAATTATCGAAACGGTAATTAAAAATTGTTAAGTATCTTATCATCGTGCCAATAAACGTTTACGTATTTTTGATATATTATAAATTTAATTATATACGTATAAATATATTTGTTCCAGAAACTAATTCTGCGAAATTTTAAAAATTTCAAAGGCGGCCCCCTTAAAGATTAAGGGGACCGGCTTGTTATCGAGGGCGGTCCCCTTAATGTTTAAGGGGACCGGCCATCTGACACTTTCAAATACGTTTTCCACCTTATTTCCATTCCCAAACACTCCATTTGCTCATTCATCTCTTCCCCATTACTGCTGAGTACGAACCAAAACACCCAAAACCATCAAAATCCTCCACCATATCACCAATCCGGGGTTGTTTCGCAAGGGGCAAACGTTAACCAAACATATAACAACATCTTTTGTAAGTTTTCCAACATGCATTTCATCACATTTCATTCGATTTGGTGTCTAATCAATAATTATGCATTTTATTAAAATTTATTTTAATTCGAATTTTAGTGAAATAGAAGCTAGAAATTGAACTACCAAATGCTTCCCATAGGATTAGGATGATGTATTGCAACTCAAATTTAGTATAACATATCATTTTGTCAAAATCATTAATCGCCCATAAACCCTTGTTGAATTTTATTTTTCAAAAGGCACATTGTTGATATAACTCTTAAAAACTATTTAAAACTTACTACATTACATTGTTTTAATGTTATAAACAATCAAAACATACTTTTCAATTCGTTATAAAATGGTTCATGAAGACAACATGGGCGTTTGGTTCATGAACAAACTACAACTATATGTAGTTATTTGAAACTTAAAACTAGTTCATAAAATTTGTTAAAACTACTAGAATCAATAGACGTCATCAAGATATATAATCAATATATATATTGATGTTTTAGGATGTTCTTATCTAGTTAAGGGAGCGTTTGTTTTAGGATCTTCTCACTTGAGTGCGTAGAAGCTTTTGAAACTCTGAAGAAAAAGCTTACTGAGGCACCAATTCTTGTTGCCCCCGATTGGGACTTGCCCTTTGAACTTATGTGTGATGCTAGTGATTATGCAATAGGGGCAGTCTTGGGGCAACGCAGGTCTAAACACTTTCAGCCTATACACTATGCAAGAAAATGATGACCGAGGCTCAAAGTCATTACACCACCACTAAAAAAAGAATTATTAGCTGTGTTGTATGCCTTTGAAAAATTCCGGTCATATTTGATATTGACTGTTGATATAAATAATGCCTAAAAACATTATTAACATATATCGATATCTCTATGTTTTGATAATCACAAAACGCAAACTCATTGAACTACAAATTATGACGTAAACAAGTATTTAGTCGTAAATATTCACTTTAGCATCCATATCACTTAAGGTATGAATAAACAAAGTGTCTAATGCATTTTATGATCAAAGAAATTTTTATCTTTACAAACCTTACATTTTTTATGAAGTGGGACAAACATTTTTAAACTTATACAAAATATTTTTTGTATTTATAAGAAATTTTTTATTCAAAATAAATATTGTGAATTCAAATTTCTACCCAAAAAACGGTCATATTCTTCAAGAAAATCCTTCCCCACAAAAAGACAAAAATTCTGAAGAAAAAAAATAATTTTTTATTAGGCGGCCCCCTTAATTAATTAAGAGGACCGGCTAGTAATTTAAGGGGACCGACCACACAATTAAGGGGACCAGCCATGCTCCCAAACAGTATTTTTTCCCCTATAAATACTGGTTCATTCCACAGATTTTTGTCACCTTTTGCACGAAAATTTTCAGTCCCAATCCCTTCAAAACATCCTTCTAAATCCTTTGATCATAAGATTATAAGTCTTTGTTTCAAGTGATCCAATCCTTTACCACTCAAAGTGCAAGAGAAGAATCTTCCCTATCATAAATCCAAAGACATATTAGGATCTAGTTAGTGTTTATGTAATGTTGTGAGTTATGTATATGTAATAAGTAGATCAAGATGATCTTACTTAGTAGTGAGTTTATGAGTGAGTAAGAAGTAGTGGGAAGAAGTAGTAGTGTGGAGAAGTCATGAAGTTGTGTAGAAGTAGATGTGTGAATATGTAGTGGAGTATAGAAGAAGTTGTGAAGTAGTGAAGAATTCGTGAAGCCATGAAGAAGTCGTGAAGCCATGAAGAAGTCGTGAAGCCGTGTAGAAGTTGTGTAGTGATCGAAGTAGTGTTGTGAGATTGGTTCTAGCTACTATTAGAACTCGACATTTAGCTTAGTGTCGTTAAATGGTGTAAGCAAATGTTGTGTACGGTTTTCTCCGCCAAAAGGGAGCTTGTTTAGTTGTGAAGAAAACTCTCGAGTAGGTGACTCGGGGAGTGGAGTAGGGCATGGAAGGTGTCCTTGTAGCCGAACCACTATAAATCATCGTGTCCGGTTTGCATTTCCTTTCTCTTATCTCTTTTCATTTAATCTTACATTTATAGCTTTACATCTATGCTTGCCTATATGTCTTAGTTGTTGCTTATATAGTTGTGATGATTGATTGTGTTGTACATAGAAGTTAATATTGTGATTGTGTGTATAATTATATGATATGGTCAAATAGATTATTATTCACACTTCTCATATTAAGTTTAACTTGATAGATAATTTGATACAAAACGTTTTAAGATTTTAAAAGGAAAACGTATTCACACAAAGACCAACCAAAGCTTTATTCATAAAACTAAGTTTTTCCAAAAGCTTACGTATATAATTGATCATATTGATTATATGATATTTTCATACTAAACTCTAATTAAAGGTTTTCCAAACAAACAATTGAATAAATTCGAATCAACATTTTGAAACAAAGTTTTTATAAAATGAAAAAGAGGGGAAAACTATTCAACCCCCCCTTCTAGTTTTCCACATTGACCAAAAGCATAGTGTATACGGATCACTCGGCTTTGAAGTACTTTTTTTGTAAAACAAGATGCAAAGCCGAGACTACTTCGTTGGGTTCTCCTCCTGCAAGAATTTGATATCATCATTCATGATAAAAAAAAAGGAGCTGAGAACCTAGCTGCTGATCATCTCTCTCGTTTGGAAAACCCTCATCAAGATGTCTTCGAAAAGAAGGAAATTAATGAAACCTTCCCTCTTGAGACACTCAATGCGGTTGCCTTTCGTGGAGATTCTGTTACCCCATGGTTTGCCGATTTTGCAAACTACCTTGCGGGTAACTTTGTTGTAAAAGGGATGTCGTCCCAACAAAAGAACAAGTTCTTTAAGGATGTAAAACATTATTTCTGGGACGACCCCTACCTTTTCAAAATCTGTGCGGATCAAATCATCCAGCGGTGTGTATATGGTCAAGAAGCCATTGAAATTCTCAACGCTTGCCATGCTGGTCCCACGGGGGGCCACCACAATCCAAATTACACTGCCAAAAAGGTGTTTGACTCCGGTTTCTATTGGCCCACGATTTATAAGTGATGCGTAGGGATTGCACCAGGCTTTACCTCTCAAGGGATCTTGAGAAGCTTACAACCCCCACTAGGCAATGTACCTGATCGTTGTAGTATAGTATAGTGACAAGTACCGGGGGATTGATCGTTCAACTCAGGAATAGTGTCGTTAGGATTGAAATTAATCTAACTAGGTCTAAAGGTGAAGGATGATTCTTTTTATGTTTTTATATTTTATGAAAAGCAAGTAAAAATCTCGGGTATTGGGAGAGTGGGCGGAATTAGTTGCTAATCAACTAACCCAAAAGCTACTAATTAAACTAATAAACAAGAAAATAAACTAAAGTTCTACAAAATAAGTGAAGCATGTTTACCTATGATATGTTACTCCTTGCTAGCTATCCAATTCTACCTATTGAATTATCACACCTTGTTTTAATTGACGGGTTGTATTCCTTAATACCATTCATGGGGTGGCGTACTTACTTCCCCAATCCTATAAGCTCCTACTTCACTCCTATGTCGAGCCGGCTAAGAAGCTCCTAACATGGGATCACTAGAATTCGCTCATGCATTAAATACAACCATAAAAACCTAGTACACATCGGTTCATGTTTCTTAATACGTTCAAGCATGTTACCAATTGGAAGTCTGCCAGTTTTCTTAAGCCTAACATCGATATCACCTAATTAAACAAGAGACAATAGGAAACAAGAATTATAAGTTAAACCAATTAGATCTATCGAAGTGTCACACCCTAATTGATGAAGATAGACACAAACATCAACAAGGAATCAATAAGATCTAATCAATTATATACAAGTTTCGCATACTCGTGGCTGTTGACTATTTGTCAAAATGGGTTGAAGCGAAAGCTTTAACCATTAATGATGCCCGAGTAGTTGTGAAATTCTTGAAAGCTCTTTTTGCTCGATTTGGAACTCCACGTGCTATAATTAGTGATCGTGGTACGCATTTTTGCAATGACAAATTCGATAAAGTCATGCAAAAGTATGGTGTAACTCACCGTCTTTCTACTGCGTACCACCCTCAAACAAGTGGACAATTAGAAGTTTCCAATCGAGGCATTAAGAGAATCTTGGAAAGAACCGTTGTTGAAAATCGTGCATCATGGTCGGATAAATTAGATGATGCACTTTGGGCTTTCCGTACGGCTTACAAAACACCCATCGGGTGTACGCCTTATAAGCTTGTGTACGGGAAAGCGTGCCATCTACCGATCGAGCTTGAGCATAAAGCCTATTGGGCCCTCAAGCATGCAAATTTTGACCTCAAAACTGCGGGTGATCATCAAAAAGTTCAACTAAATGAATTAAATGAACTTCGTGATCAAGCTTACGAGAACTCTTTGATCTATAAGGAAAAGACAAAGAAGATTCATGACTCAAAAATCAAGAACCGCGTTTTTAACGTTGGTGATCGAGTCCTTCTTTTCAACTCTAGACTCAAGATCTTCTCGGGAAAGCTCAAAACCCGATGGACTGGTCCATTCACTATCGTTAAAGTTTATCCTTATGGCACCGTCGAGTTATCTCAAAATGACGGTCCTAATTTCAAAGTGAATGGACATCGTTTGAAACATTACTTTGGAGAGGACATACCATCCATGGTTGTCCCTGATCTCCAAACATTCCCCACGGACAATTGAATTCGGGGATTGAGTCAAGCTAGCGACTTGAGAAACAAAAATAGTAGCAACAACATGGGTTTTCACCCGTGTCTCTGATTTCTTTCTACTTTCTAACACCCTAGTGTGGGGGAGTGGCCGTCCCCTACAGCTATTTGAAATGTATATCTCTTTGAAAAAAAATTTGTGTGATTGTATGTACATATAAATAAAGTGAAAAATGCAAAACGATATTTCCATAGTTAGCTTATAATATTATCTTTTTACGTTCCAAGAGTCAGCATAATAGCCGGGACTTTGAATATTGAGGACAATATTCAATTCTAAGTGTGTGTGGGGGGGGGGGAATTCTAGCAAATTTTATCACATTATATCCTCTAGTACCCCCGTTTTTGGCCCAAAATTTTCAAAATTTTTTCACTTTATTTCAAAATTTTTGTGGTTATCAGTCAGCCATGTTTGAACGACAAAAGGATTGGCTAATCCAGGAGCAAACAGCTCTTGCTAAAGATATCTTAAACCCGTTGGTGGCTTGCAATTTTCCCAAAATTGTATGGTATCTCAACTCGCCATATCCTAAAAAGTGAAAGAGTTGGCTAGCCCGCAAGATTATGGCTTGTGGTAAAGGCAGTGGAAAAACCATAATTGGTAATCAGCTCACCAAGATGTTGACTATTCCATCAAAAGTTGGCTAGTCCAGAAGCAAACGGCTTTTGGTAAAGACAAATCAAATCCGTTAACAGCTGGTGGTTTGCTCAAAATAACATGGTTATCAAGTGGACCATAGTTCTTACTTGAACTGATACATTTGGCTACTTCAGAAGTAATGGCTTTTGGTAAAGAGATTCAAATCCATTAAATTTTCTCAAAAGATTGCTAGGGACTAGCAATAGTTTAGTGTGGGGGATTGATGAGTGTCTAAATACTCATCATTTTTATCGTATCAGAACTGCCAAAAACTTCCAAAAACACTCAGAAATGCATTAAAATACAGAAATTATCCCAAAAGTGTGTTTTATATGTTTTAGATGCAAAATGTTTAAAAACAAATGAAAAACGAATAAAGTTTGCATAATTGGCAGTTTTAGTCCCTCAAGTTTCATAAATTGACAAAACTAGTCCCTGAAGGTTTGAAATGGAAGAAAAGTCAACCCAAGTCCTTTGAAATTCAAAAATTGTCAAGACAAGTCCTTGGGTGAAAACTTTGGGAAAATTACACCTTTGGTCCCTTGATTTTTAAACATTGGAAAATATAAACTTTGGTCCTTGGGATATTTTAACATGGCAAGATTGGTCCATGGAATATTTTAGGAAGTTTGCAAATCAGGTCCTCAATCTTTCATGAAATTACAAAAATGGTCCTTTTGTACACTATAAACCAACCGGACCCTTTAATATTGAAATCCAAATCCCTTAATCCAAATACAAAACAAATCCATCCAAAGGCCACCCCAACCTTTCCTTGGCCCATACCCTCACCAGCCCACCATCACCTTTTAATAAAAATACCAGGGTCAAACTGACCTTTGACCACCCATCCAATATCACTTTCCCACCTTTTCTGCAAAACCACCACCAATACCACCCACACGTGACCTGCCAAGCTCCCCCCTCTCATCATCACCCATACACACTGCCACCCCACTCCAAATCACCCTAGTCCAAATAAAACGCCTCCTCACAAGTTATCTGAGGTCCTAAGTATGATTATGTTTTTTGGCGCCAAGGTGAATCAAAGGTCAAGATTGAGTTTCTTTCATCCAATGGCTTATTATTATTGCTGGGAACAAGACAAAGAGCACTCCTAAACCCTAATCTTGGAGTATAAATTGAAGAAGAAGCAGTGGAACCAAGTGTGTAGTTTTTTTTAGTTTAATTTAACTTATGTCAAATTTATGTTTCAATATTTTTAGTTCAAATTAGTATAAGTAATGTGTAATTCTCAGTTGTAACATTGAAGTTTCTAATTAATGAAATTCAAGTTCCAGAAATTCTCAGCTTATGAAATTTCATCTTAGTTTGAAATTGTCAAAAAGTCATTATTGTTCTAGCTATCAAATTCAACTCATAGGCTCACATAGGTTTCCAAACAAGCTTATTGAAGCTTTTAGAGACCTTAAAATTCAGTATTAGCATAAAAAATCAAAAACATAAATATGGTCAATGAAAGTCAACATTGGTGAATTTTGGTTTGGTTCCTAGTGTTCAGAGATAGTGCAGGGCAAGACTTGGAGGTGCTTAGCCTATCTAAAGATATGCTACTTTGGAAAACCCTTTGTTCTTGCTAAGGGTATCTTGTAAGCTTAAATTTTTATTTTTAGCTAATTTATTTAAGTTTTCTTGATTTTACTGTGGCAGTGTTGTAGTGTAACTAATGGTGCTTATTTGTTGTTATTTCATGATAATTTGGGTTCATAGTTATTATTTAAGCTTATCTCACAGTTTAGAAAACATTTGCTTGAGTTTTGCTATTTAACTGTCTAAACTAGCCATTTGTACCATTTCATATTTTGTGATTGTAAAGTCCTCTTTGTTGCTTGATTAGTACTTCTGGCATGTTTCTGAACTTGTTTCACCTTCATTTGCTAACTTATACCTCAAAAATCCATGAATCTCTGTGAAAAAGCTTTTCAAGTTACTAGTAAAGGGGTGTTTGGATTTATAGGGTACACTGAGTTTGTATGAGTTATTGTTGATGATATTGCATGAGACATGTCACATTAGAGTATATTAGCCTGCTTATCTCATAAAAACAGTAGGTCATTTGTTTGGATAGTCAAGATCACTCTTAAACTTTCATTAGTTGTTCACTGTTTAGCTTATTGGTAGGATATTCACATTAACAGTTGCATTAGTTGTTTATATAGCTTAAACTAGCTTCAATTTAGCCTAGTATAACTTAGTTAATCATCTAGGAAGTTTTAAATCTCATTTAAGTCAACTCTTCATCATAAGATAAAAAGTCAAAATTGTTCATTGGGCAGAAATCCTACTTTTTGGGAGAATTTTATTGATTTTTGTGGACTGATTTGGGACTTGAAACTTGTTGTGCTAAAAATCCACCACCTTAACTACAAAGATCCACAATCATCTTATTTTTGGAAATTTTCTCTTGGCTGATTTGGGGGATCTAACACACCTGCAGGGGGAGTTACCTCCCCTGCACCAAACTTTGCACAGTTGACCCATTTTCCTTTTGATCCAAACCTGTTCAATAATGGGACTTATGATTTGAACTTGGGAGTCTTGCGAAGCCTGTTAGGGGCGTTTGATTTGTCTATACTTGCCTTTGTACCATTAGCTTATCTCTCAGCTTATTTGGCATCTCAGATTTACCCTTGGTCATCCCCTTGTCTGTTTGCATAAGAACACCACCCAGCTTGTGGATCTGTCTGAGATCTTAGGTTATTATTTACTGTAACTAGGTTGTTTGAGATTTTGTATGCTTGTTTTGCTTTTAACTTGTGTTTATGGCTAAGCTTGTCTAACTGCTTATTGCAACATTCACTTTGAGCCTTAGCTCACTGAACAAGTTGCCCAGAGCCACAACAAGCTAAACCCTTAAGCCTGTTGCCTGTTTTTGGGTAATTTGAGAAGCCCAACATACCAAGTTGTGGTTTCTCACCTTGGTTTGCATTTTATTGCTTGTTAAGTTTGCTTATTCTGTCCCTTTTGATTGCCTGCTCAAATTGCACACTGACTCATCAGTGTTGAAAGCCCCTTTTTCCCAAGCCTGCAATAAGCTCAATCCTTGAGCTTATTGCTTATTCTTGGGTGCTTTGAAAAGCACTCCTGACAAGTGTTTGGGTTCCACCTTCACTTTGTACCCTGAGTCGCCCCTGTGGGTCCCACCTTGGGCTGCAGTTGCCTCAATTTAGCTCTTTGGCCTTTGTTAATAGGCATAAGTGCTTATTTGTTTGAATTGGCTTAATTTAAGTGCTTAGCAGGTTGTTTTAGCTTATTCCATTTTCCTTTCAGTAGTTAGTATCTGTGTTGTCAGCTCATAGCTTGTTAACAGCTTCTTGGTCAAAAATCCATCTCATTCAAGCTTAAAGCTCACTGTTGAGCTTATTTGCTTGCACAGGGCTTATTATTGAGCTTAAGCAAAAGTCCTTTCATAAAAGTTGGTTATTTTGAGTAGTTAAACAGTTTTGTAAAAGAAAAATTAGAAAAATCCAAATTTAAATAAAGTGATAGCTTCTATTTAAGCCCTTTGGATTATTTTTCTGCTTATTTATAAGCATTTCTCATTTTTAAATTTTTCTTAGGTTTATTATAAATTAAAATAATTTTAGGATTTTTTTCAGATTTTTCCTTGGTCATTTAGTATTTTTTATAATTTAAGTTAGTTTAAATTAATTAAATAATTAGTTTTAATTAATAATAAATAATTAAAAAGTTGAAAAAATAGGTTTTCTGTTTTAAAATTAGTTTAATAATATTTTAGATTTTTTTAAATTTAATTTTCATTTTTCTAGTTAATTTTCATAATTAATTAATAATTAGTGTAATTTAGTTATTTAAAAAGTAATTAATAATTAGTAATTAATTAAATAGTGGTAAAAATAACTTTAATTTTCTAAAAATTTTCTTATAACATTAGGATTGTAAAAATATAATTTTCACATTCGTAAGACCTTATTTGCTCACGTTTCACTTTTTATTTTGTGCGTTCGCGTTTATTTTAAATTCAAACGCGCGTTTTTAGGTTTAACTTACGTTTTAGGTAATCTGATCATTAGTAATTGTTAATATAGTGTTTCTAAGCTATTCTCAATCATAATCTCGTAGTTTAATCATAATAATCAAATTCCTTATCCTCCTGTTAAATCACCCGATCACTTAAAACGTTTTTAAATACAATTGCTTACCTCGCTGGGACATAATGACCCGGGAATACACTGTACTCCTTGGTTAGTTGGTTTTAGACGTTTGACTTGGTTGACCATCACCTGTTCAACTTAGTTGACCGTTTAGGAGCAATCAGTGATTGATTTCGGAAAAGGCTGGGAGAAGTATTTGTCTTGGTTGACCATCACCTGTTCAACTTAGTTGACCGTTTGACTTGGTTGACCATCACCTGTTCAACTTAGTTGCCCCTAGCCGAATTCTCGTACAACAATAGCTATCATGCTAGCATTAAGGCCGCACTGTTTGAGGCACTATATGGCCGAAAGTGTCATTCGCCTGTCTGTTGGGCAGAGGTTGGCGAAAGTCAGCTCACAGGCCCTGAAATCATTCAAGAGACTACCGAGAAGGTAATTTAGATTCGTGAACGCTTGCAAACTGCTCTTGATCGACATAAAAGCTATCCCGATAAGAGGCGTAAGCCCCTTGAGTTTCAAGTGGGAGACCGAGTCATGTTGAAGGTTTCTCCTTGGAAGGGTGTGATATGTTTCGGTAAACATGGAAAACTCAACCCTCGATACATTGGTCCATTTACAATCCTAGATAGGATTGGACCGGTGGCTTACCAATTGGAGTTACCTCAGGAGCTTAGAAATGTTCACGATGTTTTTCATGTGAGTAACCTAAATAAATGTCTTTCTGATGAAACCCCAGTAATTCTCGTGAAAGAAATTCGTGTGGACGAAAGTCTAAACTTTGTTGAGGAACCTATCAAAATTGTGGATCATGAAATCAAACGTTTGAAACGTAGTCGAATTTCGCTTGTTAAGGTTCGTTGGAACTCTCGTCATGGACCGGAATTCACGTGGGAACGTGAAGACGAGTTCCAGAAGAAATACCCTTGTTTTTCTGCAACATCATTACCGGGAAATTCGAAGTGAAACCCGGGACGAGTTTCATCTGAGGCTGGGAGGCTGTAACAACTAGTAAATTTGGGACCCCTTTATAACTTTACCACATTACATTTTGATAAACGAGAAATTTGAATTATTGAAAATCTTATTGAGTTTTGGAAGTATCGTTGGAAACTGAAAGTTTTTATAAAGTGTTTATCAGTTTGCGTATTATTTAGATTAGCTATGTACTTCGAACTAGGCACTATTGACTTTGGCACTAGAAATCCTAAAGAAACGTGTATTTGACAAGTAATGATCACGGTTATTCCGTATACAAGTCTTAAATGTAATATCTAGTTTTCTTGAGTCGTGAATGATGAAACATTTTGAATAGATTTTATTTACTCAACGGATTATTTTAAACTTATGAGGAAATTGTTTTAAAAAGCGAGCGGTGAACATTTAAAATAATTTTTATGGCGACCGACGTTATTTGTAAACTTTAAAAATATTCGGGGGAGATGGTGAAAAATAATTGTTAAAGTCCTTGACCCTAAACCTAAATTTCTTTTCATATTATCACCAACCTCACTTATCTCCTTCCTCCCTCTCTTCTCTCTTGCTCGGCCGCCACCCACAACCACCACACCGCCGCCACCACCACAACCACAACACTCAAAACCTTCTCCTCTTTCATTTGGTACTATTCACGCGCTCAAAAACAACCTATAATACAAAAATATCATCACAACCACCACCTATATCATCACAATCATCTTTAATCTTGGTCTAGTACATACATTTTTGTTTGGGCGTGCTTTGGTTGACTCCTTTGCACTAACCCATGTATTCAGAGTATGGTGATGAAATCTAGTTTAAGTATCCTATCCTGCTTTGTCTGATGTGCTTTGGAGTTTTTTATATTTTGGCATTTGCTATGTTATTTAGTTCTAGCTTGTATTGCTTTTGGATTGTATTTTGTGCTAGGGTATTGTCCTATGCCATTAGAATTTTGTAGTGCAAAGAGAGGTGCTAAGGATGTGTCTTAGCATTTTGTTTTTTTTCTCTTTGCATTTTCTGTTTCTCTTGTAATAGCCTTTTGGCTTTCTTGTTTCTCTTAATAAAATTTTACCTTTGGAGAAAAAAAAAAAGAGGTAAGAAAACGTGATTTCTCACAAGGTTTGACTCAAACTCGAGTCAAAACTCTTAACATATTGAATTTGGGTACAAAAGATTGATGGGTTTTCACATTCTAATGGTTCTTGGTTAACAAAAACATGAAACAAATGAGCTTGGTATCGATTGGTGAATGTTTGGGTTGGTTTTGGTGTTGACCAAGGTCAAACCGTGGGTCAAACCCACGGGTTTTGTTGATTTTCTTGATTTCTTGGTCATTGGTTTAATTATTATGTGATTTGGTTCATATTTGGTTGATTTGGGAAGCTTTGGATATATTTTGGTTAAGATTTTTCATGTTTGGAACAAGTTTACACCATTTAGGTGTGTTTGGTTGTGTAGCCGAGAGCCCCTTGGCCGCGGGTTGTGGCTCATACAAGAGCTAGCCGAGACCTCATGGTCATGGTTTTGGTCCTAGTAGCCAACTTGTGCTAATTTAATTGTTATGATAATGGTTTGGTTACCTTGGTTGTGATTATTTGAAATGTGTCGATATAGTTATGGTGAAATTATTGATAACGTTAATTTTGGATGATTGAAACTTGAGTGTAAACGTGACTTGTGATTGTGTGGGATGAAAACTAGTTAAGTTGACGAAGTATATATATATAATTTTGAGTTGGTTATAAAGCGGTTAATATAAGTTGGTTAAGGTTGGAATATATATATAAATGGTTAATGAGAAAAATGGATATTAATGTATGAATTTTGACGTTAAGTGTTTATGTGAAATAATGTTATAATGTGGTATTTATTGTGGCTATATGACTTGGATATGAATTTAAATGGTTATATATATATATATATATATATATATATATATATATATATATATATATATATATATATATATATATATATATATATATATATATATATATATATATATATATTGTGACTATCGTTTGTTGTGATTGTGATATTGAGTAATGGAGTGCTTGGTTTGTGATTTACCGGAGTTATAAGGATGAAAACTTTTAGATGACGGAGATAGGTTAGTACGAGAGCCGTAGACGGCCTCGCATTGTTGTAGTTTGTGAAGTGTGGATTGGATATCGGGATATACTGGATTGATATTTATTATGACAATACTTGACTTGAGACTTTGTGCACGTTGAGGTCGCCTTGACTTTCTAGTTTTGGTTGGCTTCGACAATGTCATAACAATGGACATGGACTTTGACTTGTAATGTGGACCGGGAAGTCATGACTCGGACACGTGGACTCGAATAAATAATAATTCGTTAAATATCATTTATTCATTATAACTTATATATAATTATATGAGTTTAAATATATATATATATATATATATATATATATATATATATATATATATACACACATATATATCCACTTATATAATAAATAAGTGACGTAATAAATAAAAATAATAACGTAACGATAACTAATAACTATTAAGTTAGCTTAATAATTATTGGAACCTTGTTAAACATATATATATATATATATATATATATATATATATATAACGAATTTGGATTACGATTTAAGAATGGAAATATTTTGGAAATGAGGATCTATAAGAGTTCCCAAAAACATATGATTTCTTCGATGAGAGTTATTAAATATTCGAGTGCACGCAAAAGCAAGTCCAAAGTTAATTCTCTATTGTGATATCGATTTTACCCATTATGATTGAGTTTCGGATTTGTTTAACGATAATAGGTCATTAATATTTATATTGAACCTATTGGACTGGCGAGCCCAATAGGAGCTCAATAAGGATATTAATTGACAATATTAACGAGAAATACATCCTACGACTATTATTGTGATATAACTTGGAGATCAATAAGTTATCGGTAAATTATTGGACTTATCAAGTTGACGAATTTGATAAGCCATCAACCCTTCATACGATGATTTATCGATTTATGAGGTCATATCATAAGACCTCGACCCTTATATGTAACGAGATCTTTACATGCTATATGTCTTACATGCGGATATATGCTTATGTGAACTACTTGATTTGCTTGAGGCTTATACCGTTATGTGATTTCGTGAGTTATGCATCGATGACCTTTATTGAGGTATATTTTGGCGTAAGACCACTTGAGTCGAGACTTTGTCTCTAGCATCACACCGAACGATACCAAGCGATAACCAAAACTTTTCAACAAACGTTTCTTTCGAAAAACAAATGGAAATCATTCGGGAAACTATGGGAAAATATTAACTTTTGAGGATATATTGAGCTAAGTCTTATATATATGATTAGGATGTGCCAAGTCGATGGTTGCTGTGAAGTCTTAGCCGTACTCTCTTTTGCATACTCGTGATTATTTTGATTTTGCTTGCTCTACTTGAGGTGAGTTTCATAGCCTCACTTTTACTCGTTCATTATCTCTTTCTAAACTTGGGGGAGAAAACATGCAACTATTTTCTCGGACCTGCTATTAAATTGTTTTGCTATTATTGTTGACTAGTTAAGGTTAGATTGCTGTAGAGGTTGCCTTAGGCTAGGGCTACTTGGAACCTAGCTAGAGAATAAACTTCTACTTACGGCCTAGACCCAGGACAGTAACGGGTGGTTCCTTACTGTAGCCTTATCCTGGCTAGTGACCGCCGAGGGATCCACTCAGTATGACCACTTATCTTTCTTAAGATAAGAAACTTATCGTTGTGAATTGTTATGAAGTTGGAATGCTTATCTATGCCTGCCTCTAGTCACACATAGCGCTTCCTCTCTAGGTCCACTATTACTTTAGATTTAAACCTATGAACTCACCAGCGAAAGCTGACTTTTAAGCATGTTTTTCTCAGGTAACTAAATGGTTTATGGATGGCTTGGACTTGGAAGCTTGGTGATGGCATGTTTGGAGGAAATTGATGAAACTATGATATTTTCTTTTATAGACCTACTTTATTTATTTTATTATGGGCTTTCCGTACTCAAATACTTTGGATGAATGTAAACTTTAACTTGATGTTGACTTTTGTTTACATTACATCTATGATATCTTGTTATCTATACGTGTGATGATGCCAATTCACGTAGCACCCCGAAAGCTTGTAAGTCTTCCGCTGTATCAAATTTGGGGGTGTCACAATATTCATAGATTTAAGAATCTATGCTAGCACATTTTGCTCCGTAAAAGAAATATAACATTTTCATGAGGAACGAAGTTAAATATTAAGGATGCATTATATTCTGTTGTATCTTCCTCGACATGAATTATATAAAGATTAGTAAAAGCTAATCATAGCCATAAAATAAGTTTATGAGCTATAATTATAATATTTTTTGGCATGACCGGTTACACCATCCCGAGTCATTAACGATGCGAAACTATAGAAGAATAAGATTCTTTAATATAAATGGTATTATCTCTCAAAAGAAGTTGATTATTAATCTATCAACTAGAATGGGGACTCAATTCCTCAGTTTTCTAGAAAGAAAACAAATGGAAATATGTAGGCATAAAAATCCATTGTATGAACCATTTAGAGTTTAAAATCGATGCATCGTCTAAATGGTCATCAAATTGCAACCTCAAGTTTGCATGATTAATAGCTCAAAATGAGCCTAACATTCCAGAGTAAGTATTTCATCATGAATATTCGATGAATTACTTAAAATCTTTAATAACATTGAGAGAAATATTTTGTTGTTGTATGGGGCTATATTATAATACACACAACAAACAAAATTAGCATCATGCCAATATGTTATTATAAATCCTCCCTTTTATAATTGGTTGTGGTTATAAACCAACATATCCCATTTTTGTTTTTTTGTGTGCAAATTACTTCACCTAAATGCACATATATGGGATATAGAAGATGGATAATTCCTTTAGGAGGAGAGAAGTAGCTGCAAATTCAGAATGAATTATCATATTCTGTTGATCCTCGAAAGAAATTTTATGAATTGATTATTAAAATGGATAATCTAATAGCCATAAATAAACAATGGCTAAAAATAAAATTTCAGCTACTCATGCTCTGATTATAAGTTGTCCCTCAAGGACACTATTTTATTATGACATGCCTCAAGCATGGTAGACAAATCGATTCCAAATAAAATCCTCGATGAAAAATATGGAGCATGAAAACAAGATGGTTATTCGAGGTATAAAAGACCCCATGATAGTCTTATAAAGAGACACTAGACATGAAGGTTCCAAAGAACCTCAAATAGCTAATGAGATCTCAATAAATTATACCATGTCTAAAGTTATATGGAATCGAAACATAAATGACATCGATAAATTTGTCTACATACGATATATTACTTGTTATTATGCATGATGAAGATCAAATGTCAATTAATATCCAAATGTGCGCTCAACGAAATGATTGGCCAACATAAAAGGACTTAGTATCTTGCAAATACTAAAAGTCTTGAAACGTGAAGTTCGTACACGTCAATGTGTAAAATCTATTGGATATAAATCGGTTTTTGTGCTAAACCGAAATAAGAGCTCTAAAGTTATGTCTTTTAAGACATGAGTTGTGAATAAATAAATTCATAAAAACAGAAAGTTGATTATTAAAAGACATATTGTCTCGAGGTGGATGTAAATATCTTATTGATATTTTACGAGACAATCAATATTGAAGTATTTAATTCGCTCTAAATGAGGAATGATCTGTAATGTCTCAAGCATGGCTTACAATTTCAACTTCTAGATACGATTAATAAAGTTCTCAATAACTTTATTTGATAAAGTTGAATGAATCCGTATATGGATCCAAATGATTTTGGACGCATATTAGATAAATTGTTTTTGCACATGTCTCAAAGAAATAATTGGTCTTCAAGTACTATATATGAGTACAATTGAGGTTTGGGTGCCAATTTTGTAATTAATATGCATCACAAGAGTGTATTTTTCTCTTTTAATATTTGTACATGCATTGTATGCTTTACAACCAATTGATTTGATATTGGGTTAGAAGCTACACATATATTTTTGTCATTTTTACAGGACTTATTCGTAACATCATCAATTTGATGGACTTCATTGTAAAGTTGTTGCCAACAAAAGTATACGAGCAACTCGTTTAGAAGATTAGCATTCGATGTTTGAAATATACACATTAAATTGAGGAGGAGGAGCATTATACGCACTTTGTATCCCATTGGGTTTTTCTTTATAAGGTTTTTGATGAGGCAGTGTATGAAGTATAATGAATGATGAATATTCAAGAAAGAGTATTGTAAAATATTATGGGCTTATTTCTATTCATCCTAATCATGATTAACAAGTTAGGGTTTTCCTTATAAATACCTCCTATTGTAACATTATGAATATCATCTCAATAATAAGAATTCTCTACCTCTCTCATTCTAGTGTGCTTGTTCATTACATTTATAATATATATCTTTTTATATATATAAATATATAAAAAATATATAAGTTTATATGAATTTGGTTTTCGGTTTTGATTACCAAAACCATATCCAAACCGAGAACCGAATTAATAGTTTGGTTCGGTTTGATTTTGGCAAACTCGGTTCGGTTATTAGTTCGGTTCGGTTTTGGTTTTCGGTTTATTCAAATTTTTTGGTTTTTCTGCTCACCCCTAGTCTCGGCCCAACCCGGAGAAAGCATGGTCTGGCCCGGTTGTTAACCTAGCCTGGCAAAAGCCCACATGTTTCAACCTTTTTGGTATTTCCGAACCCGAGCATTAATAAGATAATTTGTTTAATACATAATAATTATGTAAATACTAGAATGGCGGTGGCCGGCCGCGTTGCGGCCTGGCGGGTTTTTTTGTCGTTGTATTTGGTTTAGAGCTTAGCAGACGTTATGATTCAGCGAACTAAACGCGTACCATACGTGTGTCAACAAATTCCATTAATGAGAACCTTGTGCTACACTAAACCTACTGATGCCAGTACCTTTGGCAGTGCAGCAGCCTAATTTGCTTAGTTGGTCATCAAAGTCAGTTAATTTCAAGTATGCAATGACAATAAGATATTGACATTTTCTATGCGAGCAAAATAAAATTTACATATAAAGTAAACAATATCAACAGCGAAAAATGAAGCCATTAACTTTCAGTTAATCATATGATTATAAACGCATGATCAGAAGCAAAGATGTGAAGTTATAACTGCCAATAGTAAAATACCAGGTGCATAAGAAGAAGATGAAAGCCACTGTCGCAAGAATCGCAATTCCAAGAAACGGCCTTCTTATTTTTTCTGTCACGATAATAGTTACAGTGTTAGCTTGAATTTCAAGTTAAATATAGAATATAATAGAAAGAGTACCTACCAGGAACAAATGCGTTGAAACTGATTCGGTAATTGGTTTCAATAATTATGAAACAAAAAGAGTTGATGAATTTTGTGGTCTACTCGATTTGATTTGTGAAATATTAACATCCTAACCAATCATGGACTGTGAATAGGCACACTCGGTATGCAAGTATTTGTCTCACCTCTGTGATAGTACGCGTATACCTGTAAAAAAATTTAGAGCTAAGAACATTTGGATGATCTTTCGCAAGGTTCTTTGGTGGATTTCTTGCCTGCTTAGGGTACCTACCGTTGTAACAATCTGAAACGAAAAGTCCACCTTCTTCCAATACTGCATTAATCACAAAACCAAACATCAGATTTCTGGCCAACCTAACCCGACATAAAACTAAGAATGATCCATTTTGACATGTGAAGAATTATGGAAGTACCTTGTTCATTATTGGAGCAATTTTTATTTTTATTTTATTTATTTTTATTGAGCTGAACCATGAGTGCCTACAAAAGGGGAAAAAAATAAAAGCCAAGTAAGTTTTAATCCCGACTGGTATTAAAAAAAAAAAAAAAAAAAAAAAAAAAAAAAAAAAAAAAAACCAGCCAACAACAACAACAGATGGTATGATCATTTTCCTCTACTTGAGCCTTTCCAAGGCAAAAAGCTGTTAAAAAACAGCATACGGAGATGTAAAATATGTGCCCAAACATTGTGTATGTTGTTTTTTACATTGATGCTTGTGGAAATAAACAATGTAAAACAACAGGAAAATAAAAGATGCAAATACCGTGTAAGAACAGGTTATCTACTAATCCAGAAACTTCAATTTTGAGTGTAATCTGAAGTAGAAAGAGGAAATAAATGGTACCTATTAATAATCTTATAGGCTTTCTAGCGTATGTGCGATGTGCTAGGACCGGTGCAATTGTTCTTATTGACCCAACGACATCTGCTAACGGAGGAAATCAACCACTTTGACTGCTTAAAACAGAAAGATGCTCAAACATAAGTAACAATAAAATTACATGTAAACATAGCATCTCATTCTTAAATAGCCTTTTGTTAACCTAAGAGTATTGTATTTACCTGTTTCATAATTGGGCATGGGTGCGTTAGCGTAAACGGCCTGGCAAGATACGGCCATTCACAGACCTCGAACAATCCCAGTAACATACCCTACAACCAAACGAAAACAGTTCAGTGAACACACCTTTTCCATCAACAATCAAAACCTTGCCAAATACTTAAAAATCATTTAAAGCATTATTTCTGGCAAGATACGCCCTAGGTTACGTAATTTTGGCTAATGTTTCAAAAGCTAATCTTTACTTCTGAGATTATATAAGCTTATTATGATTATGACATGCTAATGGGGCGTCTGGATTAGCTTAATTTGTTGGCCTATCAGCTTATCGAGATCTGGGAATGCCAATAAGGTTATTTTTTAATTTTTTTGTCTTACCCATTTGAGCTTATGGCTTGAATAAGCCATAAGTTTAAATGGTTATAAGCTAATAAGCCAAAAAAACAGTGAGCTTATTGGCTTTCCTAAATCTCAATAAGCCGATAAGCCCATAAAATAAGCTATTCCAAACACCCCCTTAGACCACTTGAGTTTCAAAGTAAGCTAAAAAATAAGTTTGAAGAAGCACCCACTTATATTTTCCAGCTTATTAACAAACAATAATCCAGAAGAATAAAAAAAAAAATATATAATAATAATAAATCAATTCAAAAGTTCGATATTAAAGTGAAAATAAGAAATACTTACCCACGGATGCGGATACGGATGATGAACAATATCTTTGCTTCACGGTCGAGATAGAATATTCCACCTTTCAACCTTGCTCCACGTTTCAACTGAATCAACTCCTTTAGCTATATTTCCAACACACATAGTCCGACGTGTATAGTCCGGCGTATATAATCCGATGGTGGTTCTGGATAATTGATACATAAAAAATAGACAAATCAATTCAAAAGTAAACTGAACTCAGCTGACAGCGATAGCAGTTTTCAATTTCATCTTCGTACCTACAGTCTAAGACCGCAGACACGGATTATCTGTTTGCAGATTGCAACCGCTATTCTATCGATCCATGGCGACACCTATTCCAAGAACAAAATATAAATAAGCACTATAGATCAGCCGTTCATTTGTATACTGTATTCTCACATACTACAATCATGCATACAAAACAAAAACCAATATACACATGAGCTTATATATCGGTAATTGCGAGCGAAATTGTGTTTAAATCAACCTACAGTCACACAATTCTAATGCGATCATGGCGTGAATTTGACCATGACGTGACAAATTTGAGCAAACGGACAAAAATGCTAAATGGGGATACAGTTTCAGCGAAGCCAAAACCTTTACTGCTCTTAGGCTTGTTTAGACCAATTCACCATTCTTTTCATTGGCATTTTCAGCCAATCTGATATTACGTTGGACAAACAATTTCAGCTCTTTTATAAGAAGTGTTCCACGTGAAAAGAAATAAAAGAATCGGTGGTCATCAACATTTGAATAGCCGCACTGACAAACAACCAAAATTCAGTAAACGAATACACTATATGGTGATGAAATGGAACCTGGAAAAACAGATTACACTAATCTAAATGACCATTTAAAATAAAAAATTGGTGTACCTTCCATTTGGCGATGGTTTCCTAACAAAGTTGAAGTTCCATAAAGTTATTTCCTGAACACAATAAAAACGTACGATTTATTTAAACTGTGAGTAATCAAAGAAGTAAAACCATCCGTTTGTAACTATTTAAAGTGAGAAGAAACATATGAATGAAACAAACCTGTTGCTCAGGAACTTCACGTATATTGCTCACATCCTGCAATCGAAAACAGACACCTCCTCATTAAAATCTATAAACACGCGCTAATCAAACCCACACCGAAAAGAAAACTACAAACTAACTTCAAACCTAAGAGGGAAATTTGCGGGAATCGCTCCACCAAACAACTGTCGATTAGCTCCATTTTAATCAATAGCTGCAAAACAATCAACAACAATTTATACTTTATCGAAACAAAAAAAACTACAAATCAAGTACAAATGTTATGACTTGGGATTACCACGAAATCTAAAAATTAAGGAGATAGCAAACTACGTCGTTTTACCCTCTTGTGTTTTTCCGACACCAAATAAACCATAAAGGCAACCAACGCATAATAAAGGCAGAAATTACCTGCAAAACACAAACCCAATCGAATCCACATAAATGAAAACATAAAACCTAAAAGCCCTAATTGATTAAGGGCTATCGAGTTTTATGAGTTTTGAAAAGGGGCGACGCACATACCTCTCCATACTTCGATCATGATAATCACCGATGGAAGATTCATTGTCGATCAACCGTCTTTGCAGATTTGGCTATATGTGCGTGTGTATGAGCTGAGGTTTGATGTATCCGGAAATTTCCAGATTCCAGATGATGCGTATGTATTATTATAAAAATTTTTGGACTTGATGTGGAGCGAAGGTGGGCTTGAGAAGGGGCGGGCTTGGGCTGCAGGAGGGCCTGGTGGTTTTGGCGGGAAACGGGGGTTGCAAAACGACGTCGTGTACCTTGACTTTTAATATATATTAGTAATGATGGATGAAGATTTAATTCTATCCCCCACATGACACTTGATGGTTTAAAAGGCTTAATGAAGGACTTCTTAATTTATCTTAGTAAATAAATGGCCGGGTTAAAAGCTTTTATTATGGCCAAACGAGAAAAATAAAGTCATACACATTAGTTTTTTAAGAGCTGTATTGACAAAGAAACCCCTAGTGTCACTTATCAGTCACAAAGCGGAAAATGACAATGTAAAGAAACAAAGAAAATATAAGTATTGATACAAATATTTAAGTGCTTCAATTGTTGGATTTTGAACGACCTACATACACGGTCGAAAGGAGGAGTAAATTTTTATTAAGATGCGGAGAGAAAAGTACATGGAACAAAAAAATGGCTAAAAGGTACAAGTTTATTAACACATACAATACAAGCTTTTGTATGCTCTTTATGTCATTAAAGATATATGAAAGGTGAAAAATGCAAATTTTTTTTTTTTTTTTTTTTTTTTTTTTTTTTTTTTTTTTTTTAATAGAAATGCAAGATGTTTGTTGGTGGTGTTGTGATTTGTGGAATTGAAGATTATTCCAACTAACAAGTATTCCACCAATGTATTCTAGAGTTGCGATCGGTTACAAAGTTTCCAAATTTACAAAGTCTAAAAAGCCATGCAAATTCTTACATGTGTCCACCATCTTACCTCCCTCTTTTTCTATTAAATATTCGGTCAAAGGGCATTGTGGTAATATGACCCGTTTTTTAAAATTCCACCTCATATTTCAAACGCAAATATCTTTCAAACGACAAACTTTTATGAAAAACCGATTTCACCATAATTTTTAAAATTTAATCCTCTTTAATTTGGTATAAATCTTGTTAAATATTTCGAACTTTTATTTTTTACATATAAAAGAGTTATTGATTTTCTTGATATTTTTAGCATTTTCGGCCCTGTTTTTTACTCTTATAAATGTTGAATCGTGAAAAACTTAAAACATGAAAGTTATAGATTTTTGTTCACTCTTTACACAGGTTTTTGAATCACTCAAATCCGATCTCATATGAGTAAGATAACACACGTTAAAGATGATGTTTTACTCATATTTGTTGCACACAAGATGTTTGATGAAATGTCTAGCTTATATATTTTGTGTTAAAATTGAGCTAAATGCACTAATTTTTGTTTCTCAATGCATTATTAATCATTTTATTAATGTAAGACTCAAGAAGTAAAGTTTTTTAACTGATGAACCAAAAAAACATAACACATGACATTAGCTGATGAACCAAAAACTGATGAACCAAAAAAACTGATGAACCAAAAACATAACACATGGCATTAACTGATGAACCAAAAACATAATATAGGACAATAACTTATTAACCAAAACAACTGATATTCATCAACAACAAAAAAAACATAAACTAACTGATGAACCTATAACCTCTGATAACACAAATAAACTAACTGATGAACCTATAATAAAAATTGATAAACCAAAGTAACTGATGAAACAAACTAACTGATAAACATTTTGTTCATCAGTTACTTTGGTTCATCAGTTTTTATGGTAACATTTTTGACTAATTGATGAACCTAAACACATAGCACATGACAAATAATTATAAGTTCATCAATTAGTCAATAACTGATAAACAAACTGATGAACCTAAAATTAATGAACCTAACTGATGAACCTATAATTATAGGTTCATCAGTTAGTCAATAACTAATAAACTAACTAATGAACCTATAATTAATGAACCAAAAAATCAATGAACCTAACTGATGAACCAATAATTAGTCAATAACTGATGAACCTATAATTAATGAATAAAAAAATTAATGAACTTAACTGATTAACCTATAATTACAGGTTCATCAGTTAGTCAATAACTGATGAACCTATAATTAATGAACCAAAAAATTAATAAACTTAACTGATGAACCTATAATTATAGGTTCATCAGTTAGTCAAAGCCTTTGAAGCTCAGCCACTTCTCTCGCTACATAATCCGACCACCATTCAACGGCTACCACCTTCTTTGAATCTTCTGACCTCCTAACGACTCGAATTTCAATCTGGTAAGCCTATTTTTATAAACTCTTAGTGGGTTTATTTGTTCAGTTTAGGAGACAATAAAAACCACCGCGACACCGTAACAACGCTGTAGAAGCAGTAGCTATTCATGTGGCGACGGAATCAAATCTCACAAAAACTGAGTCACGATCGTCAATTAGGTCAACTGAATCTTGAACGGATGTTTCCGGCGATGGCGATGGTTGGCAGTAATTGTGGTGATGGAAGAGATGATGGAGTTTGTGTTTGAAAGGTGGTGTTATGTGTGAAAATAGGAGTGAAGCTGTGAAGGTGAAGTGGTTGGTGGGATAAATGGGGGATGAGACGAAAATACCCCTGATATGATCTGACGGTGATTTGAGGGACTTTTTAATCCAATGGTTTACATTACTTTGTAGACTTTTTATTTTTTATGTACTTTCTAAGGGATCCGGAGTCATGTATTCTGTATTGAAAGTCTTTCAACTACCTAGAAAAGCATTCCAACTTCATAGTTGGAGGATTGAAAAAGGAACAGAATTGCATGGTTTCTTTCCAACCAAGTGGGTGTTAAAAGTTACGTATAAATAGTAACAAGTAAATGACTAGTATGGAACCCGAGACCTCGGGATTGCACACATTACAAACGAGAATAAAGTAAAATAAATATATATATGTTATATGTATCGTATATACATATTTATAAACACTTGAGGGACTAAATAATCGTTAATTATTAAACGTAAGTATTAACTATTATTAGGAATGAAAGAATGAGGACTAGAGTGTAATTTGGAAGACAAGAAAGTTCCGGAATCCCCTTGAAGGGGCATGGCCGGTCGATCAAGCCCACAAGGGGTCGACCCAGGCTTTGCTTTTCCTCCAAGAATTACAACTAGTATATAAACAAGGCCAAGGGTTAGACATTCACATCTTTTGTGCACACACACAAAACCCTAAAACCTTTTATCCTCTCTTTCTTTTCTTGGCCGATCGGCTCTCACACCCACATAGGGTTTTGGGTCGATTTTTTCCTAAGCAAAACAAGTGTTTTCGTTTACTTGCATAAACATTTATTCGTTAGTAGTTTGTGTGTACAAGAACTAGGTAATTACTCACTATAGTAATTATCAAGAGATCGATAAACAAAACGGTAAGGGGTTTATCATTGATATATTTTGTACAAGATTCAAGGTTTATTGAAGTGCAACGGGTATGTTCTTATTTATGTTTTAGTTAATATTTACTTGTTATACTTGATCCTACCTTCCGCAATATGTGTTATTTGATTGTCAAACTCTAACAGTGGCATCACGAGCCATGTATAACATGTAATTGATTACTAAAACGTAATAAAAATCGGAACTTTAATTGTTTTAGATACATGTTTTTTCTAGGGTTTTTTCTTTAAATTTTTTTATAAAATTTAAACGCTAACCCTAATTTTTTTTTGGGGGGGGGGGGTCGATTTCCACTTAAAACCCTAATTAGGGTTTGTGGTTTTCTTGATTAAATTGTAATCACATAGAAACCCTAGGTCTTTAACCGGTGATGTGAACGTACTTGTGACCAATGTGCTAATTGTTAGGTTTTTTCCATGACGAAACATGCATGTTAGTCATGGATCTTGCTTGATTTATTTATTTGTCACATGTTTTAAATAGATCTAAAATTGGGGAAGACTCCAATTAATATATATTAAAATCAATTTATATGCTATGTGGTGTGTATATTGATTTTGGCCTACGCAATTGATTCGTCAATGTATGTGACTCTCCTCCATTAAGAGGAGAAGGCCTTAGTTGATTACATGCGTTATTATACCTAGAATTGATTTTATTAGGATCTTTTTAACAAGGTTTGCATGTGGCTAATTGTTTCACGTTATTATTATTAGTTATTTATTTTTCTTCTAAATTACTTGTCTTTTTGTTGTTTCTTAATTGTTGGACTTGTTGTAAGCAATAAAAAGGGTGATTTTCATAAAAGAAAATAATATAGACTAATAATGGTGAAACCCTAAAGTAATAAAGATTGAATCTTTATTACATAATTTTGAGATTGAATCCATAAACTTTTGCTTGATTGATGTTTAGTACAAATATGCTTTTAAAACTAAATCTTTTAAGACGATATTCATAACCGTGATTTGAAGGCTTAGAAAAGAGCCTTAGAGTCTGCCTTGGTTATCACAATCTTGAATATGTCTTAAACAAATTACTTTTAAAATCATAATTGTAGAAAGTCATCTTAGGGTTTATTAAACCTCAAGTAAAACTTTGTGTATTAATTTCACGAATTGGTAATAAAAAGGTTTTGAAAACTTATGCTATAAAGATGAGTGCATGCATCTTTATACATATTTTGATTCACATATCAAAATTGAATACCCTTATAATTTAAGTTACATGCCATCTATCTATAAGGAACAATTGGAATTTTAATTTAGTAAACGTGAGACCTAGGCTAAATTACTATAACAAGGTAAAATTCTTTTAACGCGTGAGACCATAATTGTAATTTTACAGTTTCTAAGGTAGACGACTTAATTAAGTTGTGCGTGAGACCTAGAACTTAAGGCATGAGATGGGATGAAACATGCTTACAAGGCAAATTGATGAATCAATTTGATGTAATTCCCATAATGATCTTGGAATTGGAAATCTTGTTTGCCAATTATTGTTCGACAGATTACTATCTTTTATACTTTCACCACTAGCAGATCAACTGATGTGGCGGAACTATGTAAAGTTAGGTCCTAGGTTTTCAAGAAAATTTTGGTGGTTATATGAATATAGCTATGGGTATTTTATTTTCTTGAAGATATTTATTATCGAAAATACTAATGTTTGAACTTTTATCCATAGATATGGCTCAACCCGATACCCCATCTGTGATTTCTGCTTTCAAGAGTCATCTTGAGAGAGAAAAATTGACTGGAAAGAATTTCAATGATTGGTACCGTTCGCTTAGAATTGTCTTGAGGTCGACCGGTAAGCTCAATTACTTGACCGATGAATGCCCAGCTGAGCCTGCTGCTACTGAATCAGAAGCAGTTAAGGCGGCTTGGAGGGAGAAACATGCTAAGTTTAATGAGGTTGCTTGTTTAATGCTCACTAGCATGAGTGCTCAGTTACAAAAGAAGTTTGAGTACTTTTTCCTAAAAGATATGCTTGAAGTACTTCAGCAATCTTATGAGAAACCTCCTGCAGTTGAATTATATGATGAACTTGACAAGCTACACAACTGCAAGCATGGTGATGGTAAACCAGTTGAAGATTATGTGACTGAGATGAAGGAATCTTTTGATCAGCTTCACAGAATTAGATTTGGTTACCCTGAGAATGTGCAAGTGCACTTGATCAACAGTGCCCTTAACAAGGACTTTGCTGGTTTTGTGCAGAATTTCAACATGCACTGCTCGGGGAAGACAGTCTCAGAATTACTCGCACTGCTTGTTGATTATGAGAAAAGTCTACCAGCCAAGGTCAAGGCTCCTAGCCCGCAAGTGTTGGCAATTCATGGGGGGGGGGGAGAATCCAGAAGAAATCGCATGAGAACAAAGGCAAGGGGAAAGGTGATAAAGGCAAGCAGGTCATTGCCTATCAACCTCAACCCAAGATGAAGAAGAATCAGCCTAAGCAGAACAAGGTGAATCCACCAAACAAGAAGGATCAGGCTTGTCACCATTGTCATGAAAAGGGCCATTGGAAGCGCAATTGCCCTCTCTACATTCATGATTTGCGACTCAAGAAGCAGGGGAATGAAGCTGGTAACCCCAGCTCATCAGGTGCGTTCTTTATGATTGAATTATTCACTCTTACTCCTAAATTGAATTCATGGGTATATGATACGGGATGTGACATTCATATTTGCAATACCTTGCAGGGGTTCAAAGTTGAGAGAAAGCTGGCCTATGGACAACAATTCTTGCACGTTGGTAACGGTGCGCATGCAGGAGTTGAAGCTATAGGAGTTTATGATTTAGTGTTGCCTTCGGGCTTAGTACTATCTTTAAATAATTGTCATTATGCACTGTCAATTGTTAGAGGTGTAATTTCATTTTCATGTTTGTTGAACCTTGGTTTTGAGCATACTATTTCTAGCAATGGAATTTCAGTTTCTTTAAATGGTGTTTTTTATTTTAATGCTATTGCTGTGAATGGTGTCTTTGAAATTGATATGAATAATAATGATAATGCTTTTGTTA
This sequence comes from Artemisia argyi, assembly GCA_030686995.1. NCBI lineage: Eukaryota > Viridiplantae > Streptophyta > Magnoliopsida > Asterales > Asteraceae > Artemisia > Artemisia argyi. The sequence goes on along the minus strand of CM060691.1, from coordinate 147,823,987 downwards.
AAAATAATTCAATGTATAGCATCAACAATAAGAGAATCAAGAAAGGTCTGGATTCGTCTTATCTTTGGCATTGTCGACTTGCTCACATTGGCAAAGATCATATGAAAAAGCTGCAACATGATGGGCTTTTAGAAAAGATCAATGATGAATCATATGATAAATGTGAATCTTGCATTGCTAGGAAGATAACTAAGAAACCCTTTAAAAATAGGATTGAAAGGGCTAATGATCTACTTGGTCTTATTCACACAGATGTGTGTGGACCACTTAGACATGTGTCAAGGAGAGGTGCTAGCTACTTCTTAACATTTACGGATGATTACAGCCATTATGGTTATGTTTATTTACTTAAACATAAACATGAGGTATTTGAAACATTCAAAGTGTTTAAAGCAGAAGTAGAGTTGCAACTAGGAAAGAAGATTAAAGCTCTTCGATCCGATAGAGGTGGTGAATACCTGAGTCAAGAGTTTATAGATTACTTAGCAAAGGAGGGAATTGACCAGCACCTTACTTCTCCATATACTCCACAAAAAAATGGTGTATCTGAAAGAAGGAATCGTACATTGCAAGATATGATACGATCTTATGTTTAATCTAACAACTCTTCCTTACTCATTTTGGGGTTATGCCTTGGAATCTGCGGTTCGCATTTTAAATATGGTTCCAACAAAGAAGGTAGATAAGACTCCATATGAGGTATGGACTGGAAAAGCTCCTAACTTGTCTTATCTAAAGGTCTGGGGTTGTGAGGCATATGTTAAACGTGACTCAGCAGACAAACTCCAACAAAGATCTATGAAGTGCATCTTCATAGGATACCCTAAGGAAACTATGGGTTACTACTTTTATTATCCAACTGAAAACAAAGTTTTTGTTGCAAGGTATGGAGACTTCTTAGAAAAGGAGCTCATATCTCAAGAATTCAGTGGGAGAGTATATGATCTGAAAGACGATCATAAAGATGTAGCACCTTCTGAAAACACTAGCTAACTTCCTGAAGAACCTGAAAGTTTAGGTCCTCCACCTGAAGTTGAAGTGGTTCCCGTTCGCAGGTCATCTAGATCTGTGAAGGCTCCTACACGTCTATGTCTTAACATGGAATGTGATGACAACTTGATAGGGGATCTTGATGAACCTACAAGTTATAAAGCTGCCATGAATAGTCCTGAAAAGGAAAAATGGCAGGGAGCTATGAATGGGTAAATGCAATCCATGAAAGACAATGAAGTCTGGGAAGAAGTAGACCTACCTCCGGGTGCCAAGCTAGTTGGGAGTAAATGGCTCTACAAGAAAAAGACTGATATGGATGGCATTGTACACACCTATAAGGCCCGTTTGGTAGCTAAAGGCTATACTCAAACTTTTGGTGTTGACTATGAGGAGACCTTTTCTCCTGTAGCTGACATAAGGGCTATTTGGATTCTTATAGCCATAGCCGCTTACTATGACTATGAGATTTGGCAAATGGATGTCAAAACCGCCTTCTTAAATGGTCGCCTAGATGAAGACATCTATATGGCGCAGCCTGAGGGGTTTGTGAATCCAGAATTCCCAGATCGTGTATGCAAGCTTAAAAGATCCATTTATGGATTAAAGCAAGCATCACGACAATGGAATAAGAGATTTGATAGTGAAATTAAGAAGTATGGATTCACTCAAAATCTTGATGAGCCATGTGTATATCACAAAGCTAGTGGGAGTAATGTAATTTTCCTTATATTATATGTCGATGACATATTAATCATGAGAAAACGATATTCCAAGTTTGCAAAAGGTTAAGGCATATCTTGGAAGTTGTTTTTCTATGAAAGATTTAGGGGAAGCTGCATTTATTCTGGGAATCAAGATATATAGAGATAGATCTCAGCGATTAATTGGATTAAGCCAAAGTGCTTACATTGATAAAATATTGAAGAGATTCAATATGCAAAATTCCAAGAAAGGATACTTGCCGATGCAAGAGCAACATGGCTTGAGCGAGAAAGTTTGTGCTTCAACACCTGAAGAGTTGCAACGCATGAAGAGAGTCCCTTATGCTTCGGCTGTGGGATCTATTATGTATGCGGTGAAAAGCACAAGGCCTGATGTGGCGTTTGCTCAGAATTTAACCAGTCGATATCAGCAGAATCCAGGTGAAAAACACTGGACTGCTGTTAAGAATATTCTTAAGTACCTTAGGGCTACTAAAGAGATGTTCTTAGTTTATGGGGGTACTCCATCTGCAGAGCTTGATGTTACAGGTTACTGCGATGCTTCTTGGAAAGGTGATAAAGATGATACGAAGTCTCATACTGGTTATGTTTTTATCATTAATGGAGGAGCTGTGGATTGGAGGAGCAGAAAGCAGAGTGTACTAGCGATGTCTGCTACAGAAAGTGAGTATATAGCTGCTTCAGAAGCTGCAATGGAAGCTGTTTGGATTAGGAAGTTTGTTTCAGGGCTTGGGGTTATGCCTTCGATTCAGCGACCTATAAAAATGTATTGTGACAACTCAGCTGCAATTACATTTGCCAATGAACCTGGAATCATGAAAGGCACCAGACATTTCCCGATTAAGCACCACTATGTCAGAGAACAAGTTGAGATAGGTGAAATTGAAATGCTCAAAGTTCACACAGATGAAAACTTAGCTGATCAATTTACGAAGCCTTTACCTGGCACCAAGCTTTACAAGCATGCTGAAGGAATAGGACTTAAATTAGCTGAAAGTTTTATGCCCATTTGTGATTAGTATTTGGATAAGGGATGTAATGTACAATTATTATTTTAATGAAATAAAGTATTGTTTATGTTTATTCATTCATTGTCTTAATAATATATCCTATATTTGCATGTTTAAGATCCATGAATAATTAATTATTCTAAATAGTCCGTTGTCGATTAATGATATGGGAATATCATTAAACTAAGACAATTTTTGAGTATTGGTTAAGGATATACTTGAAAGTATATTGATCCGTAGTCATACCAATTTCACATGATATTCAATGAATTGAGTATTGGACTTATCCCAACAATATGATTTAAAATTTATTGTGAGAATCATATTTAAAGTTATCCTCAGACTTGAGATACCAGATAAGTGTCATGGATGTAGTGCATTTTTGTGAGATAATCTACTGCTTACCATAATTGGAAGTCATAAAGGTTGTTTTCAGAAGTGTTGCGAAGTTCATGGGTTATTCTTGTAGTCAAGAGAGAATTCGTTCCTTCTGATTTGTTCAGAAGTTTAATACTGCTGGGCCCCTCGTAGGGTTGACAAAATGTTTGCGTAGCCACGCCCAAAGTCTATCTGGAATACGTTCAGATGTTTCTGTAATTTTGTTCAATCATAAAGAAGCGAGAAACAGAATTTAATAAAGAATCTCACATCTTTATTAATGTAGTATTAGAAGCAAAAGGATAATAATAATGATGAATCATTAAAGGTTTTTCCAGGAAACCTAGCTCAAGTCGAACTGGGGGCATTGGAGTGTTGCAAGACGCCAACCAATGTGATTTTACTATTAATAGATATACGAGTGGGAGCTATTAAAAGTTACGTATAAATATTAATAAGTAAATGACTAGTATCGAACCCGAGACCTCGGGATTGCACACATTACAAACGAGAATAAAGTAAAATAAATATATATATGTTATATGTATCGTATATATATATATATATATTTATAAACACTTGAGGGACTAAATAATCGTTAGTTATTAAACGTAAGTATTAACTATTATTAGGAATGAAAGAATGAGGACTAGAGTGTAATTTGGAAGACAAGAAAGTTCCGGAATCCCCTTGAAGGGGCATGGCCGGTCGATCAAGCCCACAAGGGGTCGACCCAGGCTTTGCTTGTCCTCCAAGAATTACAACTAGTATATAAACAAGGCCAAGGGTTAGACATTCACATCTTTTGTGCACACACACAAAACCCTAAAACCTTTTCTCCTCTCTTTCTTTTCTTGGCCGATCGGCTCTCACACCCACATAGGGTTTTGGGTCAATTTTTTCCTAAGCAAAACAAGTGTTTTTGTTTACTTGCATAAAACTTTATTCGTTGGTAGTTTGTGTGTACAAGAACGAGGTAATTACTCACTATAGTAATAATCAAGAGATCGATAAACAAAACGGTAAGGGGTTTATCATTGATCTATTTTGTACAAGATTCAAGGTTTATTGAAGTGCAACGGGTATGTTCTTATTTATGTTTTAGTCAATATTTACTTGTTATACTTGATCCTAGCTTCCGCAATATGTGTTATTTGATTGTCAAACTCTAACCGTGGGAACACAAATACATACCTAACAAGAGCATCCTACAGTTCATCCTTACTTTGAAGCACCTAAGTTTCTCTTCATTTCTTGTTGAATCAACTGTATTCTCTTCCTTTTCTCTGGAGCTCGATTGTTTCTGGATGAATTTTCCTCTTGGGCAAAAATAGAGAACACGAGTTATAAAATCTAGCAGATTTATGTAGAAAAAGAAAGCATATTCAACACACAATAGGCATCCTTTTCTCAAGGTTATGGATTCAATTGGTAGTTCCGATCTTTTCTAATCTTCCAATTGGAATTTGCTGTGTTCATGCTGATGTTAATGTTTTCAAGACTTCTGCATCAAGAATATATATAGCTAGGATTAACTAAATTTGATAGCAGGGCATTTACTTCATGAAACACTCAAGGAAAATATTGTAGTAGTAATTAAGACCTCTACTGAAAGTTAGATCACCTGTCTCTTTAGGTCTCGCGGGAATTCTTCCATTTTACAAATTCTTGAAGATAGCATGTATATATATATATATATATATATATATATATATATATATATATATATATATATATATATATATATATATTTTTTATTTTTTTTTGTAGAAATATATTCCATCCAACCTGCCAATCACTAACCGTTAGCCTGATTCAATCTAACCGCAAATCTATCTGAAGCTATGTAACGTGAGATTTTTCATAATTGTATGATATGCTGGAGAAACTTGGAAATTTTTATCACCGTCTATGACCCATTTACACTTTTCCTCTTGGCCTTGAAGTCTTGCAATGTGCCATTTTATATTTCTAAAATTCTAAAGTATCTTACCTAGCTTTTACCCGCACTGCTGCACATGTCTCTTCATGACATCAGTTTAACCTGAAAATGCCGCTAATCCATATTTACAAGTAGCTATTGAGGAGGAAAATCTGTACTTAAATAGTACATGATATATGTCTCTAAACTTCGATAGAATATTGAGCTTCTATTTTGTTTTTTAAGGAAATATCCAGAAGAAGTGTGTCAACTGAAATATTTGGATTTAAAGGATACTGGAGTAACATCAGAAGAGGATCGTGGAAGTAAAATACTATGGATAATGATGTAATTTCTCACTTTAATGATCAATAATTTGAGTTTACGAATGCATCTTTATAACCAGGCTAAACACTGACGATCCAACTATGTAGCTGGTAAATCATGTATAATTCTATTATCAATTCATCCATATATATAATTCTACGGTACCAACAATATGAATGTCTATAAGATTGGATTCAGATATAAACTGTTTAATGAATAGATATCTCGGTTACCTATCAAAAAATCCACAGAACTATTAGTCCTCGACCCCCATCCAAATTATATCAGTCTCAATAAATACCCAATATTGCCTCTTTACGCTGAGACCATACAGTCCATAAGTAACCATTAAGCATATTGCAATCCTCACCAAGACACCTTCCTTTCTTTCTACAGCCATGAACCCCTCTCGTTTCATGAGACACAAAGTATACACTATGATTCACTACTGAACTTACGAGAACAAAATCTCATCTACACGAGCCCCATAATTAGCTAGAAGAAGAAGAAGCATGAACAACCTTATTCAGTATATACATCACAAGTTCACAACCCATACATACGCCTAATATTCAGGAAAATGTATTTCACAATGAAGTTCTGAACTCATATTGACCACATATGATTGTCTCTATATCTGAGACTTTTTCCTCTTTGTGAAAATTTAGACGACTTCCTATTTCCATTTTTTTAACATTAATGATTATATTTTCATTTTGGCTTAGACTTCCTGAGATAGTGATCGAGTTCTCACGATCATGCTTCCATTGCTCAATCATTTTGTTACTCTAATCTTGGATTCGAACGTCTGATATTTTATCTAGAATCCAAATACATCTTTTTTCACTAAATTGCTTGAAGTGCTTTCTTTTATAATACGCCACTTTCCTCCAAGCATTAATAGTACAAGTATCTTGTCTTTAATTTTAAATAGAAATGCAATTCCCATTATTGAAATGTTCAAGCGGCTAGCTAGAACATACAACAATTGAACTGAAACCAAAAGAAGAAAAAGAAGAAGAGAGCATCATCATCTAGATAAGAGTGTTTATTGGATTTTAACATCATGCTAATTAACAAGATAGAATTGAAGTCGAACACCTATAGTAAATCCAAAGAAGACCTTCTTCACTTGAATATCGCCCAGCAGCTTTAAAGGCAATTATGATATTCTTTTTTTGAACAAGATATTTCAGACTACACAACAACAGATCGATACTGAATAAAGTGTGTGATTGATAACTCCATTAGCATTAATTTAAAAGTATACATATATATAATTATACGATTCAATTCAACCTACAGTTCTGTTATTTCTCAACCAACATTCTCTCCAACATTGTTGATTCGGATAAACAATTTTGAACTGATTTGAATCTTTGAACAAGCATTTCAAATAATTAACTAATATGTAATAAATATATTAAATACGTAGATCTCATGCTCAACAATGACAGTGCTTTAATTTCTATCAGCTGCTGGATCAGTTTTGACATAAAACAAAAGAAATAAGTATAAATGGAGTTACACACAAATCCTGAAACAATCCCATCTTTCTGAAAAACACATTTGATGTATCTTATAGAAAACTTAAATCAGTAAACAAGTGAATTTGACTACTCAATTGGATAGTAGTTTCTCAAAATCCAAGGGTAATTCTTAATAGCGATTTTTTTGTAATTAATTAGCCCAAATGAAAACGGCAATTAGGGCAAGTACGTTTGTTTGTTAACCATCTCCTAATGCATGGCTCATGGTATAAGTGAAAGCAAGGGAGCCTACTCGCCATCGAGCCAGCCTCCAATTCTTCACGGCACACCGTGCAAGTAATTCCATCAACCACCAACGCCGTCACTAAGGCCTCTGCTGGCAGCTCTTGTTGATTATCATTATGATCTTCTTCCTCTTCTTCTAGCTCGCCTTCTTCTTCTTCTTGCTCTCCTTCTTGTTCTTCTTCTTGCTCTCCTTCTTGTTCTTCTTCTTGCTCTCCTTCTTGTTCTTCTTCTTGTTCTTCTTCATCTTCATATTCTTCTTCTTCTTCTTCTTCTTCTTCTTCTTCTTCTTCTTCTTCTTCTTCTTCTGGTACTGCTAGTATAGCTGGTCGTGATGCAATACATTTAACCAAAATAAAGATGGGTTGAACTATGTGACCTGAGTATAATGGACTTTCCGCCATATTCATAGCACACAACAGAACCCGTTGCGTAAAATCATTAAAAGGTTGAAGATCAATGCTTGCACTTTGTGAACATATGATATGAAAGATTACAGCCAGTGCGTATCTAGTCATTTCTATTGTATGGGAAATGGGGAACCACATATCTCTCACGATTGGGAAGTAACGATTTCTACCGTAGTTTTGGATGAAATCATTGTCCACAAGAAGGACGCAGAGCCTCACGTAAATAGATGGAATTGAGGTGGCTAGAACATTATCTGGAACTACTTCATGGGTGCCCGGCCATATGGAGCATTCAGTAGAGTATACCGGCTGTGACATCAGCTTTTCTTTGAGAAATGAGAGGAAATGAGAGATAATTTAGGGTTAATTTGGCCTATGCTCTCATATGCCATATATGAAGGGAGAGAGTAACGGTCATATGTAAAAATAATTTATTACTATTGGTGTAGAAATAACATATTTAACCTATTACTATTTTTGTTTCATATGAGTTTAATTTGAAATGTTGAATGGGTAAGTAATTAAAATTTGCAAATCAAATCGATATTTTGTTCACACTGAAAACATAAAAAAGAAAAAATAATAAAGACAGATAGAACTGGCAACTCATTTTGTTCAGATATTTTGTTTCCCTATGATAATAGAAACAATTTCATGTCTGTTTTGTTATATGAGGATTATTAACTCATTCGCCCGTGTATTGCAATATTTTGGCATTGTTAATTGAACCTATGGGCTTGGCGTCGGCCCATTAGAACTGATAAGGAGTTGTCAGAATTCAACGAGCTTATGGATTTACTACATAGCATTCGTCAGGGAATAGGGGAGGACCGTTGTAACTTCTTGTTAAATAACTCGAACTTGTTCTATGGTCTATTAGTATGGGTTGCTATTGATAAATGAGGGCTCGCCTCGACTAGTCGTCCAACTAGATGGTCATCGCTCATTCCCTCAAAAATTTTAATTGTTGTTCGGCATGCCGAGAGAAACTGTATTCCAACTAGGGTGGAGTTCAACCTTAAAGAAATTGGCATACCTTCGATCATATATCCTATTTTCGACAATCATTCTCAAACAGTTGATCATATTCTAGCCAAATGTGCTGACCTTTGGAAAAATATCTTTTCGTGATGCGGTTTTTAATGCAAGATGGGTTTTTCCTTGTTGGAGATTATTGATTTCATCAACAACCTTAGTTTGGAAAAGAAGCTATTTCAAGCATGTCAACTTTCATGTCTAAATTCCGTTATATTCTCTCCATATTGGTTGATTTAGAATGCAAGACACGAGATGAAAAAGGTTCTCCATAGAAGATTTCTTCATCAAACTAAACCATCTTATTTTTGGTTGAATAACAAAAAGAAATTCTCTTAATTAGGTTGTACTTTTATGGCTTTAATGTCTTAGTGACACATATTATGTTTCTAGAACCTAAACTTATGTATTTTGCGCAGTGTTCTAAATATCGGTCTTGGAGGCCGATATATCGGCACCAAGGTGGTTGGTGGCGGTTGATACGTGGGAATCGCACCAGGCTTTACCTCTCGCGGGATCTCGAGAAGCTTACAACCCCCACCAGGCAGTGTACCTGATCGTTGTAGTATAGTATAGTGACAAGTACCGGGGGATTGATTGTTCAGCTAAGAATAGTGTCGCTAGGATTAGAAAACTTAACTACTAGTTCTAAAGATGAAGGATGATTCTTTTTGTATTTTTATATTTTTTTAGAAAGCAAGTAAAAATCTCGGGTTTGAAGGATTTAGGCGGAATTAGTTGTTAGTCAACTAACCCAATACTAAAGATGCAATCAAAATAAAATACTAAAAATGAAAATGAACTAAATTATACTAAAGTTGTGAGCAATAAGTGGAGAAAATGTGTTTACTTAGATTTCACTACTCCCTAGATATCTTTTACACGTTAATTACTTGTTATAGTTGCGTGGATGACGGATTGTATTCCTTAATACCATTCATGGGGTGGCGCACTTAATTCCCCAATCCTATGAGTGCCTACTTCACTCCTATGTCGAGCCGGCTAAGAAGCTCCTAACATGGGATCATTAGAATTTACTCATGCATTAAATACAACCAATAAAACCTAGTGCACGTCAGTTCATGTTTCCTAAGACGTTCAAGCATGTTACCATTTGGAAGTCTGCCAGTTTTCTTAAGCCTAACATCGAATTCATTCATCCAATACAACCTTAAACAAGTAATCAACACATAATTAACATCTAGGTTTCATTAGATCCAAGCAAACACAAGATAGATCTAGCCTAGCATGGTAGAATTAAGACAAGAACAAGATATAGACAACCAACACATAGACATATTGATTGAATTAAAAGAATACTTATCTCAATTACACATGAAAGGGATCAAGGGCTTAGAACCCTTGAAAAACCTGTAAAATTCGTACCAAGTTTGTACTTAGGGTTTCTCCAAAACTTCTCTCTTTTTAATGTGAAAATTAGAAAACTATATATAGGAAATAGGGTCTGACGGCGTCAAGACAAATTTTGTGATGCCGTCATCTCGCCGCCAAAATAATTCTCGGACTGCCTTGATCCAGATCTGACGCCGTCAAGTGTTATATGTTTCCAGGCCGTCATGCATTTTACTCTTGACGCCCTACTTCGTGACGCCGTAAATTCTGTACTGGGTCGTCATGGAAATTACTCTTGACGCCGTCAGAAATTCCTTCTTGACGCCGTCACCTACTGTTCCCAGCAAGGAAAATTAAGACTTTGACGTTTTCTTCACTTTTATGCTCCAAAAATGTCCGAATTGCTTCCTTTTCCAGATTTCACTCCCAAAGTACCTAAAATCACAAAAGAAACGATTTAGGGCAATATTTGATCAAATAAAGTCAATTCCGGGCTTAAATGACCCCCTAAAAGTGGTTTATTTTTCGCCTCATCATATACCCTTACACTTGAGATTTGCTTGTCCTCAAGCAAATGCGCTTTTATTCTACTCAAAATACAAGTTAGGGGTCATTTAACACTAATATAAAAGTAATTACAACAAATAATCGTTCCACTAAAGACCAAAGACAAGCACGGAGGTCATACACTAGCACCTCACAAATAGTGTTTAGATAGTCACATCTCTCGGGTGTAATAAAGTATAAATTACAATATGAAAACGGAAGATATCTCTCACTACCTGTCATAGCAAAATAGATTACCATAGGCTTGGGAAAGGATCAAACCTCCACCACATGGCGTAAGCACCTAGGATAAACTATCAAAGAGGTCTTTTAAAAGGTTGTAACGTTAGGTGTAGGGATATGAAATACATGGTTTTGTTGGATAAAGGAAGTTTTACTGGTGGCGAGTTAACAATCTTGGTTAATTACATGTACAATATGGCGTTGCTAAGCCAAGACTAGACTCGACTTAAGCTAATAAATGAAAAATAACAAAAACATAAAATAAACATAGAATGAAAAGGGATGGTAGTCCGTATGTTTTTTTCTCTTTTCTTTTTTTCTATTTTTTTTTTTCATTTTCTATTTTTTTTTTTTTTTTTTTTTTTTTTTTTTTTTTTTTTTTTTTGTGCATACACTCTTACCCTACCATCATAGGGAATGAACATTCCCCTTACACTTGAATTTTTACATACTTTACAATAAACAAATCTAATGACTCGAATTAAGAAAATCAAAACACTTGGAGCACTTTTAAGATTAACGTACATATGGGGGTAATAAATGATGTTCTTCCCCATTACTCCATAAAATAAGTACTTTACCCATGAGTCCCAATCGTCCCAAAACAATATGTACAAGGATATGACTCGAATTAGCAACCATGTAATCAATTAGATAGTTAACTTAGGGTTTTAAACAAATAACAATAATGCACTAAAAATGAGCGCATACACGGAAGGCTAAGGCGATTTGGGTGTACATTTAAGTGGGGTGTAGCAAATTCTTCCTTTAAGTAAAATGCTTAAAGTTAGAAATGAAAAGATAGGCTCGGAGGGGTGTACTAGGGGTTTCGTGTACTAAAAATGAGTACAACGCTAAGGGTGTGGGAGAAATTAGTTGACTTAACTAGCCAAGTAATATGACTTAAATGGTCAAGTAATTATGATACGAGTTTAACACAAGGGTGATCCTAATGCCTCTTATCATGTAGTAAATCCTACCACACGAATGTAGTCTCACTAGCGGTCTCGGGATGCATCACTAACGTAAGTTCTAGAATCTAAATGCTACCGGTACACTCATAAGCACTAATAGTAAATGCTTTTCCTATCAAATCTAAAGGCGAACCTCACATATTTGGGTGGAAAATTTTTCTGAATATACGGTTATGTGCTAGTCATACAATCTCCTATCCGTGAGACGCTTGCTATGGCTAAAGTTTCACTCCTAAATGTTGTAAAAAATTTTAAATTTGGCGCTAAAATTGCACTAACAAGTATTTCTCATAGTTTTATTACACATCTACTATTAAACAAAACAAACTCAAGCGAAAGTGTACATGTAAGGTATCATCATTTTACCCTCCCCTTACACTTAAGATGAACATTGTCCCCAATGTTCAAGTAAAGAATGTAAAAGTGAGAAAGTAAAAAGAATGAAATCAAATACTCCCCTGATTCGCTCGGTATGGATAATAAGGTGGCCAGGTTAAATCTTCCTCCAAGAAAATGAACAATCAAAGCTTCCCTTCCAGAATATAAATCATCTTTTTGTCATACATAACCTGTAAATCCTGAGAAAATAGACAAGACAACCTCGCATAAAATCGGCGGCATCCTATATAAGTTACTAAATCCTAGAAAACAAAATAAGATATAATGCTTGTGGAATGAAGTTTGCAGATTTCCTGGAGATTATAAAACTTAATAATTCACAAAAACCATAAGACTCCGTTAGAAAAACAAAACTGGTAAAATTTCCAGATTTTTACACGTGACGCCGTCAAGAATTAATTCCTGACGCCGTCAGAAGTGACCTGTAGAAATTCTTATGTTAAGTTTCCGGAAAATTTCTGGAAAAACTTGGTCCTACTTCCTGGAAAATCCTGCAAAACTTCATTATGACTCAATACAAGCATTTGACTCTAACAAATACGAATATACATGTTCATTTAATATTGTGGAGAATCATGATCGGTTTGTTTCTTAAAAACATATTTGGGGTTTCCCCTTACACTTATCTTTTGCAAAAATACTTTTAGGTGGAGTTAAGACTAGGCCAAAACAACAAAGTAAAGTATTTCCACTATTTAGTTTATAAACATGATCAACCAACAATAAAAATAAAGCATGCATACGGAAGCAAATAATAAACAAACAAAATAAAATCACACAAAACATGGGTTGCCTCCCAAGAAGCGCTTTTCTTTATTTACGAGTCTTGTAGCTAGACTCAAGGTCATGGGTAACTACGTGACCTCATCGTTGGTTCCACTCTCTAGGTCGTCTTCTAAACCAGTTTTGTATTCCGGACCTAGTTGCAAGCATTATTTGTAGAAACCAAGCATCCTACTCTTCACATACTCAACTCCTCTACGTCTATCCTCCTCATTCCTATAATAAGCCGCTTGCTTGTGTTCTTTTTCTATATTAGAGAGGAGGCGGTATTGCTCGATCTTGTAGGGCATTTGATAGGCAACCTCATCATTTTCTTCCTTGAATCTAACTATCCCTAGAGTCGGGTCATAACTCATCCTAGTGGCTTCAACAAATGGTCTCCCAAATATTACTTGGCTTAGGCAATCATCTATCACCGGACGAGTGTCTTCTACTATCATAAAATTGATCTCATAAGTGAGATTCCTTATAATCACATGTAATCCCTTCACTCTTCCTGCAAAATTACTTATCAGATTCTTATTGGGCATCATCCTAAAATTAAGTAGCTCCTTCATTACCCAATTGTAATAAGTCCTAGTCATGATGTTTATGGGAGATCTAAGATCAATGTAAGCTTTCCATATATGCATGTGCCTGATATTGCATGGTATGTTAATGTTAGAGGGGTCTCCTATTTTGATAAGGAGTGTGCCAAGGATATATGGTCTCTCGGGACTATCGAATAAATCCTTATGGTATTCCCGTTCTTCCTTGGTGGGCAACTTATCAAAGTACTTCTCTTTAGGCTCTACTTCCTCTAATTCCTCTTCCTTTTTAACCTCAACTTCCCTACTTTCATCCCTAGTCTTGGTTTCTACTCCAACTTCATCTTTGTCACCCCCTTCTATCTCCTTATCTATTGGCTTAATTGTGACAACATTGACAAAGTGAACATGTTTGGATGATGAGGGGTCCTTAATTTGGATTCCGTTATTGGTGTCCCTAGTGTCCTTCCTAGGTGTGGCTAACGCTTGGTTGTTGAGGGCTTTCGACAAGTTGTCAATCTTGTTGGTCATCTCCGTTTGTTGTTGGTTGAATTCGGTTTCAAACCTAGCTATGCGAGCTTCTTGAGATGCCATGAACTTAGACATCAATCCTTCAAGATTGTTGGTACTACCATAGTTGTTAGAAGGATTGTTGTTGAAAGTACGGTTGGAGGGTGGACCGTTTGGTTGGTAACGATTAGGCGGATTGGAAGAATTGGGTTGATTTTGTTTCCACCTAAGGTTTGGGTGATTTTTCCAAGAGGGGTTGTATGAATCACCGTAAGGGTTTGGCTCGGGCTTGAAAGTGTACCACTTATCTCCTGCTTCGTCGGTACGTGTGGATGCGTAGTCCGCAAAAGCTGTTCCGGGGAGTTCCACACAATCACGAGTGTCGTGGGGACCACTATATAATTCGCATGAAGAAGTGATTTTGTTCACTTGGCTTGAAGGTTTAGGAGCTTCGTAAGATTTCATGAGAAACTTGACTTGGTCCTCAAGTTCCATGATCCTACGGTCGGGAGTGCTAGAATTGTTCGAAGGCAAAGATATTGCCTTGACCATTTTGTTCAAATCACGGGGATCATTCCAACTTTCGTTGTCATAGAGAGCAAGATCTTCTATGAGTTCCCATGATTGTTCCGCACTTAGATCACGTAGCTTACCACCGGCCGATTGGTCAATGGCTCGCCTCGTGGAGAGATCGATATGGTCATAAAAGATTTGGACTTGGAGCCAAAGATCTATGCCATGATGAGGGACTTTTTGGAGTAAGTCCTTGAAACAAGTCCATGCTTCATAAAGAGATTCATTTTGACGTTGTTGGAACATCAAGATGTCATTTCTAAGCTTAGTAGTTCTCCCCGGTGGGAAAAATTGAGCAAGGAAACGAGTGGTGAGATCATCCCATGTGGTGATGGATCCCGCGGGTAAACGCTCAAGCCATTGACTAGCTTGATCCCGTAGAGAGAATTGGAATAGGCGTAATCGGGTTGTCTCTCTAGTTTCAACATCTAGGTCTATGGAATCTACGATTTTGAGGAAGTCCTTAAGATGTTGGTTTGGATCTTCGGAACGAAGTCCATGGAATGCACATCCGCTTTGCACCAACCGGATGGTGTCGGATCGCAAGGGAGTCACATTGGCTCCGGTGAGCTCAATGGTGTTTCGGTAGCCTTGGTGGCTAGGTCGGGAATACTCTCCTAAGGTTCGGGGCCTAAGAGGTTCTAGTGGTGGGTTTTGTTGTGGTGGGATGACGGGTTCAAAGATGTTCCCATCGTCCATGATTTCGGGTGGTGAAGAGTTACGAACAAAAACGAAAAGAAATAAGATAGACTAAAGAAAACCTAAAAATAAAAATAAAATCTTACTAGAAAGGAATCTAGCAAGTAGACCTAATAAAAAGAGATTCTAACCTAGACAATAACTATTTCCCGGGCTGCGGCGCTAAAAACTTGATACGTGGGAATCGCACCAGGCTTTACCTCTCGAGGGATCTCGAGAAGCTTACAACCCCCACCAGGCAGTGTACCTGATCGTTGTAGTATAGTATAGTGACAAGTACCGGGGGATTGATCGTTCAGCTAGGAATAGTGTCGCTAGGATTAGAAAACCTAAATACTAGTTCTAAAGATGAAGGATGATTCTTTTTATATTTCTATATTTTTTTTAGAAAGCAAGTAAAAATCTCGGGTTTGAAGGATTTGGGCGGAATTAGTTGCTACTCAACTAACCCAATACTAAAGATGCAATCAAAATAAAATACTAAAAATGAAAATGAACTAAATTATACTAAAGTTGTGAGCAATAAGTGGAGAAAATGTGTTTACTTAGATTTCACTACTCCCTAGATATCTTTTACACGTTAATTACTTGTTATAGTTGCGTGGATGACGGATTGTATTCTTTAATACCATTCATGGGGTGGCGCACTTAATTCCCAAATCCTATGAGTGCCTACTTCACTCCTATGTCGAGCCGGCTAAGAAGCTCCTAACATGGGATCATTAGAATTTACTCATGCATTAAATACAACCAATAAAACCTAGTGCACGTCAGTTCATGTTTCCTAAGACGTTCAAGCATGTTACCATTTGGAAGTCTGCCAGTTTTCTTAAGCCTAACATTGAATTCATTCATCCAATACAACCATAAACAAGTAATCAACACATAATTAACATCTAGGTTTCATTAGATCCAAGCAAACACAAGATAGATCTAGCCTAGCATGGTAGAATTAAGACAAGAACAAGATATAGACAACCAACACATAGACATATGGATTGAATTAAAAGAATACTTATCTCAATTACTCATGAAAGGGATCAAGGGCTTAGAACCCTTGAAAAACCTGTAAAATTCGTACCAAGTTCGTACTTAGGGTTTCTCCAAAACTTCTCTCTTTTTAATGTGAAAATTAGAAAACTATATATAGGAAATAGGGTCTGACGGCGTCAAGACAAATTTTGTGACGCCGTCATCTCGCCGCCAAAATAATTCTCGGACTGCCTTGATCCAGATCTGACGCCGTCAAGTGTTATATGTTTCCAGGCCGTCATGCATTTTACTCTTGACGCCCTACTTCGTGACGCCGTCAATTCTGTTCTGGGTCATCATGGAAATTACTCTTGACGCCGTCAGAAATTCCTTCTTGACGCCGTCACCTACTGTTCCCAGCAAGGAAAATTAAGACTTTGGCGTTTTCTTCACTTTTATGCTCCAAAAACGTCCGAATTGCTTCCTTTTCCAGATTTCACTCCCAAAGTACCTAAAATCACAAAAGGAATGATTTAGGGCAATATTTGATCAAATAAAGTCAATTCCGGGCTTAAATAACCCCCTAATAGTGGTTCATTTTTCGCCTCATCAGCGGTCAACAGCCATCGAAACTCACATAGCGGTCAAATTTATCGTCATCGTCAAAATCGGTGCTTGGCAGTCAAAATCGATCTAAAATAAGAAAAACAATTACCTACCTTAGATCTGTTATCAAGTTCTTGGATCCATATCTAAGTTTGTTTGTTTCGATATTAGCAGAAAGAAACCGTGGAGTTTTAGTTATATTTGGCTATATTTGGCGTAAGGGTATTGTTATAAAACTAAAAGGGGATATATTAGCTACAATTTAGTGTAGCCAACTCCCTGTAATTTTGTGCTACTATTTGTGGGTCCCTAAGTCCATTTGTGGGTCCCTGGGTTAATTTTGTGGGTCCCTGAATCTTTTATTGTGTAATTTTGGTGGGGGATTGTAGGTAATTGGCTACAATAATTGTTGGTTTTCGAGGTCATGATTTTCAAAGGTTGCCGGATAAATTCTTGAATCTTGTAAAAGTTCAGTTTCCTGATACAATATTTCGACCCTATTTGGTGCCTTGGGTTACACGAAACTTGTATAAAGATAAGACAAGAATGAACACTCAAATTCTAGGTACAAGAAAGAGAGCAAAACATAGAGAATTTGTATGTGTTGTTGATATGAATATATGTTCCTCTTAAAGACCAAATCATGTTTACATATTTATAAACTTATTGGTGGTTGTTGGAAAAAGTTGTAACTCTTAGTGAAAGGTCACACCGTGTAATGAAAAGTTACAACCTTTCCTTTAAATGTGTCTAGCAACAGTTTTGTAGCAGTTTCAAACCGTCACTAACAGTCACTAAGTGCAGTCATGTAAGACAAATGCATGTCCATCAGCGACAGTTTAGTGACCATGAATTTTGTCAGTATCTCGCCCTTTGACTTTTATTCACAACCTTTACCATTATTTGTACTCGAAATCAAGTTAATAGTTTATACAAGTGTGCACTCTGCACCTCCAAACTCGTATTATAACCTAACTTGAAATCCATTTGGTCCCGGGTAAATCACCATTACACATAAAATAATTGATGACTCTAAAATCACCAACAATCCTATCCAATTTTAGTGTAATCCTTGATTTCCCAATTAATCAAAACAAATCAAACTCATGCATAAATGAAAATGTCTTTCGATTAAATTTTCATCTTTATATACTGCACATTTCAAATATTCGAGAATCGGGGTGTCGTAACAATTGAACCCGTCAACGCATTTAAATACCAGAAGATAGTATACACACGAGTTTATAACTCTCTTATGTTTATACTTGACGTTCTACAAGCCATGCGTCCTTATCCATTCATGAGTATATAGGAAGCCAAGTCCAAGCTTCTTGAAGCGGCAAAACTTCATACTCATATAGGTAGTTTCTTTTAATCATGCCTGCGTTTGCACTTTTTCAAAAGAACTATTAAGAAGATAAACTTCAACCTCCTCATCTTGCAGGTCCGAACACATACCTTGGGATAAAATAACATGTGTTCCAATCTCTAAGTGTGAGCTTTCCGCATTGAATTCAGCTTCTAACATTGTCTTAGAAGGGAATTGGGTGTCTCACCATTAGAAAATTTAAACGGACTTTTATTTCATCCCTATTCTGACTTTGTGCACTAAGTCTCTAGCCGACCACTTTGTCAAGTGATACATTATTAATAGTTTAGTTCCACTATCATAAATAAACATGGTAACATTGACTTCAAAACATAATACCATATGTTTATTAGCAAGTCCTTTAACCATTATACTTCCTTAAGTTAAGAATCCAAACTAACTTATCTTGACGCCATCATTGGATATGTTGCGTAACTTTGTTCTTTGATCCCAAAACTACCTTTACCAAGCGTAAACTCCATTTCTTGTAGATTCTTAGTCTTCTTGATCATTTATCCAACATGCATCAATGTACATTTGTAATGTTAAAAATCTTGTTGCATTCTAAACCATAACCATGGTTTCCTACAAGTACATAAGTACTCGCTTTACAACAATCGTCATATTGTTTACATCGTATAATTAAACAACGATATCTACCCGACCATCAATAGAAGGACCAAATATTTGAAACATTTAAAATATTTCTTGCTGAATCAACTGTATTCTCTTCCTTTTCTTTGGAGCTCGATTGTTTTTGGATGAATTTTTCTCTTGGGCATAAACAGAGAACACGAGTTATAAAATCTAGCAGATTTATGAAGAAAAAGAAATCATATTCAACACACAATAGGCATCCTTTTCTCAAGGTTATGGATTCAATTGGTAGTTCCAATCTTTTCCAATCTTCCAATTGGGATTTGTTGTGTTCATGCTGATGTTAATGTTTTCAAGACTTCTGCATCAAAAATATATATAGCTAGGATTAACTAAATTTGATAGCAGGGCATTTACTTCATGAAACACTCAAGGAAAATATTGTAGTAGTAATTAAGACCTCTACTGAAAGTTAGATCACCTGTCTCTTTAGGTCTCGCGGGAATTCTTCCATTTACAAATTCTTCAAGATAGCATGTATACTTTTTTTTTCTTTGTTATTATTATTATTATTATTATTTTTGCAGAAATATATTCCATCTAACCTGCCAATCACTAAACGTTAGCCTGATTCAATCTAACCTCAAATTTATCTGAAGCTATGTAACGAGAGATTTTTCATAATTGTATAATATGCTGGAGAAACTTGGAAATTTTTATCACCATCTATGACCCATTTACACTTTCCTCTTGGCCTTGTATTCTTGCAATGTGCCTTTTTATATTTCTAAGATTCTATTTGGCGAAATTAGTCCCTGAGCACATATTTTAAAAGAAAAGTCACCAAAGGTCCTTTTGAAATCATAAGTTGTCATATTTAGTCCTTTGGTGAAAAATCTCAAAAGTTTTGGAAATTTACAAGATTGGTCCCTGAACTTCATAAATTGGCAGATTTGGTCCCTGGTGGGATATTTTTGAAAGAAAAATCATTTTTGGTCCTTGGAAACTCAAAAGTTATCACATTTGATCCCTGGATGAAAAGTTTGAGGAATTTACAATTTTGGTCCCTTAGTTTTGGAAATTGGCAATATTGGTCCCTGGAAATTTTGAAAAATGGAAAAATGAGAAATTGGTTCTTGGAGTATTGGTACTTGGCATAACTAGTCCCTTGGAATACTATGGAAGGATGGCATTTTCAGTCCCTCAGGTTTTGGCAAATTACAAAAATTGTCCTTGTGATAACTCTTAGCCAATCCGGACCTTTAATATCATAAACCAAAACCAGTCCAAACACAAGACCAAGCCCAAGCCCATCCCACCAAAAGCCCACAACCCCGTTTAATATATTACCCCTAGTCAACCCAGGTCAAACCAACACCCTCACCACTGTTCACCTCCCCTTTCCCCCGTTTTCCTGAAACCTGTCTCCCCACTCCTCTCCAAACTTTACCAACCTAACCAACCCTTCATTAATACACCTCTCATGTCCCCTCCTACTCCCCCTCATTAATCATCCCATCTACCAACACCAACTCCACTCAGAATTGCAATCTCCCCCTTTTTCCCGCCAAATCATAAATCAAAGGTTGGGATTGAATTGATATCATCCAATGGCCACAGAATGGTGGGAAAGTCATTGTGGGACCTACTAGACCCAAAACTTCAATTATAAAGAAAGGAGAAGTCAGTGAGAAAGAAGGGTAGTTTTTTGCTTAATTGTAGTTTAGGTAATTTTTAATGTAATTCCCATTGTAGTTGTAATTTTAGATAAAGTAAGTTTATTTAAACCTTTGTAATGTGATTTCGTCTTAATTAAAGTTTTTAATTCAAGTTCTTATTTGCAATTTCAATTTATGCTTGTTTAAACTCAAAAAGAAAAACCTCATTGTGTCTTAAACCTTGGAAATGGTTGTTGTTTAGGTGTGATTAAGCTCACAGAAGCTTAATTGTAAGCTTTTGAAAGTTTGTAGGTCATTTAGTATAGTGGAAATCATAAAAAGAAAAAAAATACAAAAAGAAATAAAAAATAAAAAGAGAAATAGCAATAAGCTGAGGCAGTAAGCTTTTATAAGCTACAAACACATCTTGATAAGCTCAGGAAACCCCTTGATAGTTTCCCTGAGCTTATCTCACTTCCTAGTCCCATCCATGTGCATTGGACAATTTGTAAGCTCACTTTTCCATATTTTTATTGCATCATCTGTGTTCATTAGTTGTTGTTACTAATTGTTGTTTGATCTTGATTATCTATGTTTAATTTAGCTTAATGTAAGTTAGTTTATCAGTTTTATTGGTTATATTAACCCTTTACTTCCTTTTAACTTCTAAATCAGTATGTAAAGGGGTGTTTGGTTTTAGCTGCAAGTCTGTGTTCCACTCAGGTTTAGGAGTGGCATATGGTTTCAATAGCTTCATTTAGGTCCATGTAGTGCAAATTCAACTTAAACCCCAGGAATGTTAGTGTAGAAAGTCAAAATTCATTTCGTTCCTTCCTCACAGTTAACTGTGAGGGTGTGAGTGAGAATAACTTTTCATATAAGCTCATATGTAGTTATAGTAGCTATAAGTTACCTCATGTCAGCTCATTATCAAGTTTAGTTGCAATTAAGATAGGATCAAAACTCAAAAAAGTCAAATAACTAGTTTATCATAAAAAGTCAAAGTTGTCTTAGGCAGAAAAATCCAAATATTGGGTGAATTTTGTAGAATTTTGTATTTGGTTTGAGGTTCTGAAATTTCTTGAGTGCATAGACTCCCAGCTGAAGTTTAGATTCCAACCTTCACCTTTTTTTTTAATTTTTTCTGTGGCTTATTTCCTTGTTCAAGATAGCCTGCAGGGCAATGATATGCCCTGCACCATGATCTCAGGCCACATGCACCTTTTTCATTGGATTCCCCTGACCTCCATAGTGGGCCCCACTCCTAGGTTCTTGGTTTATTAGGAAGCTAATAAGCCAGGCTTTTGAGGTCTGGGCTTATTTCTTACTTACTGGCCTATTTCCTAGGGCTACAACTCCTCTTTATTGTGCCCATTTCCTGATCACACACTGAGCAATCAGTGTGAATGACCCAAGTTCAAGCCACTTTCAAGTGCTCATTAGTGGGCCCCATTGAATAAGCCTTAGCTTATTAAGAAGCCCTTCTGGCTGGCTTATTGGAATAAGTCTCACTTTGGTCCCTTGTCCACCCCTGTAGGTCCCACAAGGGCTCCAAGGTTGCCCTTGTGAACTGTTTTGTACTCACTTTTTGGCCCTAGTGCTTATAAGTTTTTTACAGCTTAATTAGTATGCTTATTTCTTTGTACTAGCTTATTTTAAGTTCCTGTTATACTATTGTAGCTTATTCTTCCTTGAGGAATCAGTTTATAGCCTTTTGATTAGCTTTTTCAAACTACAAAAGTCCTAATAAGCATAAATCCATAACCTGTTAAGCATTTTGATTCTCAAAGTGCTTATTTTTTATTTCCAGAAAAAGTCCCTTCATTAAAGTTTGATATTTTGTATATTTAAGTAGTTTTGTAAAAGAAAATTTCAAAAAAAGCAAAAAATACCTAAAGTGATAGCTTCTATTTAAGAAGCTTATTGCTTATTAGCTTATTTTCCTTAAGCACTTAGTGATTTTATATTTTTCTTAGGTTCCTTATATCTTAAAATAATTTCAGTAATTTTTTCATATTTTTCTCTTTTCATTTAGTATTTTTAATAATTAATATTAATTTTTATTAATTAATAATTAGTTAATAATTAATAATAATTATTTAAAAAGTCTTAAAAATATATTTTCTATTTTAAAATTAGTTTTATATAACTTTAGGTTTTTCTAAGTTTTAATTTTAATTTTCTAAGCTTATTTTACATTTTCTTATTATTTAGTGTATTTTTAAATAGTTTAAATTAGTTTTTAATTAATAGTAATTATTTAAAAAGTAGGAAAAATATATTTTAAGTTTTAAAATTAGTTTTATAATATTTTAGATTTTTCCAAATTTATTTTTTATATTTTTAGTGTAATTTCATAATTAGTTATAATTTAGGTTAATTTAAATAATTAATAAGTAATTAGAAAAAAGTAATTAACTAATAATAATTAATAAAATAGTGTAAAAATTAATTTTAATTTTCTAAAAATTTTCTTTTATTATTAGGATTGTAAAAATGTAATTTTCATATCTGTAAGTATTTTATTTCTTTAAAACTCGCGTTTTATTTTGTACGTTCGCACAAATTTAATCTGAACGTACACGTTTTAGTTATTAAACGTTTTTAGGTATCTAACTTCTACGTAATCATCTATATAGCTTTTTTAAGCTATTTCTTTGTAGATTCCTTAGTACAATCATTCACAAATCCCTTTCTTGTCCAAATTCACCCGATCACAAATCCGTTTAATAACCATTTACACCTTGTCGGGACATAACGACCCGGGGAAACCCTATATTCCGCGGAGTATTGACTCTAAGCTGTTTTTGACTTATTGACCTTGGTCAATAATATCTGACGGTTTAGCCCCAATCAATTTTTGGCGCCACTGCCGGGGAGGTGTGCGCGCTATTCTAAACGGTTTTGCGTATTAGTGAATCGGGATATACATCCATTGTATATTTACCACCCTTGTTCATATTATCTTCTTATTTTCATATAAAAACAAAACTATTCCCGAAAACATTTTAAAATCAGTTTTCAACGAACACAAAAAAAAAACCCAAAAAGATTTTCTTTCTTATTTGTATATAAAATGTATTTCCAAAAATCCAAAAATATTCATCTTTACCCTCATACCCTTTTGATTCTTAATTCCTTACCCTCCCAAACCTTTTGATTCTTTCTATGTCTCATCAACACCTTCTGATTTGCCAGTGGTGTGGTAATCCTCATAATGGTGGCAATTGCCCCAGTTGTGGCATGGTAGAGTCAGGAAACGGGCCTGTCTATAACCAAGATCCCTATTCCTACCACGACACCACTGATTCATTCCACCAGCTACCACACCATCAGTCTCAACATTTTTACTGTGGTGGTTCACACTACAGTTATGATTGTCAATCAGGAAACACGCTTGTCTATGAGCAGTTTCCTGATAACGATTATAACTTTAGCACATACGACTCACAGCCACATCAGTTTTACTGTTGTGATTACTGTGGAGGTCCACACTTCAGTTCTGATTGTCAAACAAGGAATCCATTTCCTTGTAACAATTTTGACACATCGTATTATGACAAACCTTCATCTCAGCCAATTCCTCAAAGTCTTCTCCTTGATCTTTTGGATTTAGTGAAAGACTTGAAAGGAATAACACATACCCCAAATAATCCATAACAAAAATCGATGGAAGAATTGTTAGCTGACGAACAGGCTGCTAAAATAAATTCCCAAGATGCTTATGAAAGATCTATTAGGGAATCAATAGCAAAAGAAAAAGCAGCCAGATCTAGCTCTCGATTCCGTTTCATTCCTGATGACAGTGATGACGAAGATACACTTGATATTCTTCAATTCTATAAAGACTCATCAGATGAGATACCATCAGTTGAGATTCCATCTCAACCCACTCTTATCACACCCGAGGTTCCCACTCACTCTCTGAGCATGGGGGACGAGCATCTTAACACTGTTCCTGAAAGGGAATCGGACGAATTCGTAAAGTCTAGTGTTGCGAACCTTGTCTCAATCCCAAGAGAGTCACAGGGAATTCTTGATCATTTGTGTGATATCCCTCCTCCTCTTGTCTTCCCGACTGATCATGTTGAGATGTTCTCCGATTCTACTGATGAAGATTCGTTATCTTGTGGAGACATCGTTTTTATGGAAGAATTACCTTCTAAGCTAGTTAGCTTAGAAGAAGAGAATGATGAGATTGACACTGAAATCAAGGATGAAGCACTTCGTGCAACATTATTGAATGTCGATCTCCTCATTTCTAAAATCGAGGCTTTCAAAAAGAAACCTATTTCATCTCCTATCCCCATAAAGGATAGTGACATTTTCTCCCATGACCCTATTCCGGATTTTGAAGCCTTTACTTTTGATCATATGGGAGAGAAGATTAGTAGCAGTACCACTTCTCATTCTCAAATTTCTCTCCCCGAATATGATTCTTTCACCTTCGTGGAGTTCTCCGGTGAACTCACTCATATCATATCTCCGCCGGAGTATGATAACTTTTACTTTGATCTAGACAAAGTTGATCTTTGTTTTCCGGAGGGAAATATTCTCAACCTTGAGAATTTGATTGATATCAAAATCCCAACCCTCCCACCCATAATATGTCTAGATCATACGAGCCTAAATGATGAGATTCATGATACACCAATCATGAATTTTCTTTCTGATGATGATGAGTCAATCTTGATTGTCATCAAGATCTTTCTTCCTTTCTTCACCTACCGGGTGACTTCTCCTGTTCTTCATTCCTTCGGAATGAAGACATTATCTTTAACCCCGACATCACCGCTTATAGTTTATACTATTTTAAGCCTGGTTCTGTATATCTCATCGGTGTGGAACTTTCACGTGCTTCAAATGTTTGTCCAAACATCTTGAATGAAAGTCCGATGGAGATTGTTTCTTCCACATCATGCTTCCCCAAGGACAAATGAATTCGGGGTCGAGTCAAGCTAGCGACTCGGTAAACAAAAACAGTAGCATGTACTTAGGGTTTTCACGTGGGGGAGTTACCCCTGTTGTGGTTACTTATACAGTGAAAAGAAAATGGTGTTTCCACATTTAGCTTGTAATGTTACCCTTTTACGTTCAAAGAGTCGGCATAATAGCCGGGACTTTGAATATTGAGGACAATATTTATTCTAAGTGTGGGGGGTATTCTAGCGAATTTTATCATATTTTACTATCTAGTACCCCCGTTTTGGCCAAAATTTCAAAAATTAAAAAAAAATCACTCGAGTTTCAAAATTTTTGTGGTTATCAGTCCGCCATGTCTAAACGACAAAAGGATTGGCTAATCCAGGAGCAAACGGCTCTTGGTAAAGATATATCAAATCCGTTGATGGCTTGCAATTTGCCCAAAATTGTATGGTATATCAACTCGCCATATCCAAAAAAGTGAATGAGTTGGCTAGCCCGCAAGATTATGGCTTGTGGTAAAGGCAGTGGAAAAACCATAATTGGTAATCATCTCACCAAGATGTTGACTATTCCATCAAGAGTTGGCTAGTCTAGAAGCAAACGGCTTTTGGTAAAGACAAATCAAATCCGTTGACAGCTGGTGGTTTGCTCAAAATCACATGGTTATCAGGTGGACCATAGTTCTTACTTGAACAGATACATCTGGCTACTCCAGAAGTAATGGATTTTGGTAAAGAGATTAAAATCCATTAAGTTTTCAAAACAGTTTATTGCTAGGGACTAGCAATAGTTTAGTGTGGGGGATTGATGAGTGCTCAAACACTCATCATTTTTGGTCAAATCTGAACTGCAAAACATACAAAAACACTCAGTAATGCATCAAAATACTGAAAATATTTCAAAATTGTGTTTTATATGTTTTAGATGCAAAAAGAGTAAAAACAAATTAAAAACGTCCAAAGTTTGCAAAATTGGCAGTTTCAGTCTCCCAACTTTCAAAAATTGGCGAAATTAGTCCCTGAGCACATATTTTAAAAGAAAAGACACCAAAGGTCCTTTTGAAATCATAAGTTGTCATATTTAGTCCTTTGGTGAAAAATCTCAAAAGTTTTAGAAATTTACAAGATTGGTCCCTGAACTTCATAAATTGGCAGATTTGGTACCTGGTGGGATATTTTTGAAAAATCATTTTTGGTCCTTGGAAACTCAAAAGTTATCACATTTGATCCCTGGATGAAAAGTTTGAGGAATTTACAATTTTGGTCCCTCAGTTTTGGAAATTGGCAATATTGGTCCTTGGAAATTTTGGAAAATGGAAAAATGAGAAATTGGTTCTTGGAGTATTGGTACTTGGCATAACTAGTCCCTTGGAATACTATGGAAGGATGGCATTTTCAGTCCCTCAGGTTTTGGAAAATTACAAAAATGGTCCTTGTGATAACTCTCAGCCAATCCGGACCTTTAATATCATAAACCAAAACCAGTCCAAACACAACACCAAGCCCAAGCCGATCCCACCAAAAGCCTACAACTCCGTTTAATATATTACCCCTAGTCAACCCAGGTCAAACCAACACCCTCACCACTGTTCACCTCCCCTTTCCCCCGTTTTCCTGAAACATGTCTCTACCCTCCTCTCCAAACTCCACCAACCTCACCAACCCTTCATTAATACACCTCTCATGTCCCCTCCTACTCCCTCTCATTAATAATCCCATCTACCAACACCAACTCCACTCAGAATTGCAATCTCCCCCTTTTTCCCGCCAAATCATAAATGAAAGGTTGGGATTCAATTGATACCATCCAATGGCCAAAGAATGGTGGGAAAGTCATTGTGGGACCCACTGGACCCAAAACTTCAATTATAAAGAAAAGAGAAGTCAGGGAGAAAGAAGGGTAGTTTTTAGCATAATTGTAGTTTAGGTAATTTTTAATGTAATCCCCATTGTAGTTGTTATTTTAGATAAAGTAAGTTTATTTAAACCTTTGTAATGTGATTTCGTCTTAATTAAAGTTTTTAATTCAAGTTCTTATTTGCAATTTCAATTTATGCTTGTTTAAACTCAAAAAGAAAAACCTCATTGTGTCTTAGACCCTGGAAATGGTTGTTGTTTAGGTGTGATTAAGCTCACAGAAGCTTAATTGTAAGCTTTTGAAAGTTTGTAGGTCATTTAGTATAGTGGAAATCATAAAAAGAAAAAAATACAAAAAGAAATCAAAAATAAAAAGAGAAATAGCAATAAGCTGAGGCAGTAAGCTTTTATAAGCTACAAACACATCTTGATAAGCTCAGGAAACCCCTTGATAGTTTCCCTGAGCTTATCTCACTTCCTAGTCCCATCCCTGTGCATTGGACAATTTGTAAGCTCACTTTTCCATATTTTTATTGCATCATCTGTGTTCATTAGTTGTTGTTACTAATTGTTGTTTGATCTTGATTATCTGTGTTTAATTTAGCTTAATGTAAGTTAGTTTATCAGTTTTATTGGTTATATTAACCCTTTACTTCCTTTTAACTTCTAAATCAGTATGTAAAGGGGTGTTTGGTTTTAGCTGCAAGTCTGTGTTCCACTCAGGTTTAGGAGTGGCATATGGTATCAATAGCTTCATTTAGGTCCATGTAGTGCAAATTCAACTTAAACCCCAGGAGTTTTAGGGTAGAAAGTCAAAACTCACTTCATTCCTTCTTCACAGTTAACTGTGAGGGTGTGAGTGAGAATAACTTTTCATATAAGCTCATATGTAGTTATAGTAGCCATAAGTTACCTCATGTCAGCTCATTATCAAGTTTAGTTACAATTAAGATAGGATCAAAACTCAAAGAAGTCAAATAACTAGTTTATCATAAAAAGTCAAAGTTGTCTTAGGCAAAAAAACCCAAATTTTGGGTGAATTTTGTAGAATTTTGTATTTGGTTTGAGGTTCTGAAATTTTTTGAGTGCATAGACTCCCAGCTGAACTTTAGATTCCAACCTTCACCTTATTTTTGTAATTTTTTCTGTGGCTTATCTCCTTGTTCAAAGTAGCCTGCAGGGCAATGATATGCCCTGCACCATGATATCAGGCCGCATGCACCTTTTTCATTGGATTCCCCTGACCTCCATAGTGGGCCCCACTCCTAGGTTCTTGGTTTATTAGGAAGCTAATAAGCCAGGCTTTTGAGGTCTGGGCTTATTTCTTACTTATTGGCTTATTTCCTAGGGCTGCAACTCCTCTTTATTGTGCCCATTTCCTGATCACACACTAAGCAATCAGTGTGAATGCCCCAAGTTCAAGCCACTTTCAAGTGCTCATTAGTGGGCCCCATTGAATAAGCCTTAGCTTATTAAGAAGCCCTCCTGGCTGGCTTATTGGAATAAGTCTTACTTTGGTCCCTTGTCCACCCCTGTGGGTCCCACAAGGGCTCCAAGGTTGCCCTTGTGAACTATTTTGTACTCACTTTTTGGCCCTAGTGCTTATAAGTTTTTTACAGCTTATTTACTATGCTTATTTCTTTGTACTTGCTTATTTTAAGTTCCTGTTATACTATTGTAGCTTATTCTTCCTTGAGGAATCAGTTTACAGCCTTTTGATTAGCTTTTTCAAACTACCAAAGTCCTAATAAGCATAAATCCATAACCTGTTAAGCACTTTGATTCTCAAAGTGCTTATTTTAGATTTCCAGAAAAAGTCCCTTCATTAAAGTTTGATATTTTGTATTTTTAAGTAGTTTTGTAAAAGAAAATTTCAAAAAAAGCCAAAAATACCTAAAGTGATAGCTTCTATTTAGGAAGCTTATTGCTTATTAGCTCATTTTCCTTAAGCACTTAGTGATTTTATATTTTTCTTAGGTTCCTTATATCTTAAAATAATTTCAGTAATTTTTTCATATTTTTCTCTTTTCATTTAGTATTTTTAATAATTAATATTATTTTTTATTAATTAATAATTACTTAATAATTAATAATAATTATTTAGAAAGTCTTAAAAATATATTTTCTATTTTAAAATTAGTTTTATATAACTTTAGATTTTTCTAAGTTTTAATTTTAATTTTCTAAGCTTATTTTACATTTTCTTATTATTTAGTGTATTTTTAAATAGTTTAAATTAGTTTTTAATTAATAGTAATTATTTAAAAAGTAGGAAAAATATATTCTAAGTTTGAAAATTAGTTTTATAATATTTTAGATTTTTCCAAATTTATTTTTCATATTTTTAGTGTAATTTCATAATTAGTTATAATTTAGGTTAATTTAAATAATTAATAAGTAATTAGAAAATAGTAATTAATTAATAATAATTAATTAAATAGTGTAAAAATTAATTTTAATTTTCTAAAAATTTTCTTTTATTATTAGGATTGTAAAAATGTAATTTTCATATCTGTAAGTATTTTATTTCTTTAAAACTCGCGTTTTATTTTGTACGTTCGCGTAAATTTAATCTGAACGTACACGTTTTAGTTATTAAACGTTTTTAGGTATCTAACTTCCACGTAATCATCTATATAGCTTGTTTAAGCTATTTCTTTGTAGATTCCTTAGTACAACCATTCACAAATCCCTTTCTTGTCCAAATTCACCCGATCACAAATCCGTTTAATAACCATTCACACCTCGTCGGGACATAACGACCCGGGGAAACCCTATATTCCGCGGAGTATTGACTCTAAGCTGTTTTTGACTTATTGACCTTGGTCAATAATATCTGACGGTTTAGCCCCAATCAGCTGCACATGTCTCTTCATGATATCAGTTTAACCTGAAAACGCTGCTAATCCATATTTACAAGTAGCTATTGAGGAGGAAAATCTGTACTTAAATAGTACATGATATCTGTCTCTAAACTTCGATAGAATATTGAGCTTCTATTTTGTTTTTGAAGGAAATATACATAAGAAGTGGGTCAACTGAAATATTTGGATCAAAAGGATACTGGAGTAACATCAGAAGAGGATATCGGAAGTAAAAAACAATGGATAATGATGTAATTTCTCACTTTAAAGAGCAATAATTTGAGTTTACGAATGCATCTTTATAACTGTTGGAGTAATAGAACAGATTATTGTTCTTATTTTATTATATCTTCAAGAGCATTAAAAGACCATACTTATAGCCTATCAACCCTTATGATTACTTAGGTTACTAGACTGAAACAAAAAGGACAACAAATATAACATTTACTTTGAATCATTCAACACTTCCCCTTGATTCAAACTCACACACTCCCAACTGAGACATGAAAAACTGATGTTTGGCAAGAGGAAGAGACTTTGTAAAGATATCAGCGGTTTGCTCACTTGTATCGCTAAACTTCAGCTCAATTCTGTTATCAGTAACTAGATGACAAATAAAGTGATTTTTCACATCTATGTGCTTTGTTCTTCCTTGAAAAGCTGGATTTTTTACCATTGCAATTACAGACCTGTTGTCACAGGATATCTTTGTAGCTCCCTTTTGTTCACAGTTGAAATCAACAAGAAGTTTCCTCAACCATAGAGCTTGTTGAGCTGCAGAAGTTACTGTTGCATACTCTGCTTCAGATGACGACAAGGCAAGCGTCTCTTGCTTCTTTGAGCTCCAAGTTACTGCACCAGAACCAAGGATAAACATATTTCCAGAAGTGCTCGTACGCGTATCCAAACAACCTGCCCAATCACTGTCGGTAAATCTAACTAACTTGAAATCTGGAACATTAGTGTACCAAATACCAAAATTCTTTGTTCCAGCAATGTAATGAAGTATTCTTTTTGCTGCTCCAAGATGTTGCTTTGTGGGACTGTGCATGTATCTTGAAACATAACTAACAGGAAAGGAAATGTCAATCCTTGTGTGTGTCAAATAGTTTAATCCACCCACCAAGCTTCTAAAGAATCTTCCATCCGCTTTTCTAGTTCCATCTTTGTTGGGAACATACTTTTGTATTTTAGTCAAGTCTCGGTCATTTCCTTTTGCAATAGGTTGCTTAGTTATTTATTTCATTATGTTTAAGTTACTAGGCTTAAGTATTAAGGTCCAATGGGCCTTGAAGCCCATGTTTATGATGAATGAGGGAGGAAGGGAGTGTTGCCCTACTCCTCCCCTATATATACTAAGCTTATGTAAACTTTAATATAGTTGGTTATTTGAATATCTTAATGAAACTATTGTTCTTTCACTCTTCATAATCTTATAATCAACCATCTCTTATTCTCATCTCATTTCTTATACTTGTGTTTACTAAATGGTGACCTAACAAGTGGTATCATTCGCCTAATAGAGATTGAAGTGTTTTTCTTGGTGTTAACGTGGGATTTAGGGTGTTTTTCATCATCTTTTTGCTTTTTTCTTTGTTTCTTACACTCAAATCTTGAAGCTTGGATAAGTTTTAAGGTTAATATAGTGTTTAGAAGCTTAGATTTTGCATAAAGTTTTTGATTTTTTAAGGTTTTTTCTACTCATTCTACTCAAAATCTTCAATAGTTAGTATTTTATAAGTATTGGTGAAGTTATTTGATCAAAAGTACCTTATTTCTAAGCATTTTTCTTCAAAAATTTGTGATTTTTCAAGTTTCTGACCATCTTACGCGTAAGATTTGGTGAATAGTACGATTTAAAAGCTGTCAACAGTGTTTTTTTGTCCTTTCTACGCATAACTTTGGTCAAAACCCTCTTTCTACGCATAAATTGGTATTCTACGCTTAAATCCTACGCGAAAGCTTAATTCCTACGCCTAAGTTCTACGCTGAAGTTTCATCCTACGCAGAAATTGACTTTCTACGCAGAAGTTTGATCTTACGCGTAAGTTACTGATATCTACGCTTAAGACTCATCTAAGGTCTTCTCCTCGTGTTACGGTGACTCAGTACTTCCCTAGCTTGGATAAGTTAGTGGAATACTTCGACTACGGATATCTTTCAAGCTTGGATAAGTTTGAAAGATTTGTTTGGTCTTTGAACCTTATGCATAAGAATCTTACGCATAAGCTTAAAACTTACGCATAAGGTAAATCTTACGCATAACTCTATAGTTTACGCATAAGATCAACCTTTACGCGTAACTTTGAAGTCTACGCATAAGTTTCAGTTTTACGCGTAAGATTTCAACTTACCCCAGGGTTTTTTGATCTTAACCAAAGGAACGTGCATTTCAATCTTCTACAAAGATCCATTATTACACAAGTGTTCTAAGATGTCTCAACCACCACATTACTACTTCTCTAATCCTCAGCAACAGCAACATCAGCAGTATCAGCAACAACAATACCATCATCAACAATCATATCAACAACCTTCACAATCACACTTTCATCAACAACCGTTTAATCCACAACCACAATATCTCATGATGCAACAACATCAAATCATTCCTCAACAACAACCATATCCAATGTCACAACAAAACACTCAGTTTTCCTCCAAACAACCTCACTGGTTTGATAGAATGTGTGAAGTTATTACAACTCAACAATCCAGACATGAGGCGGGATCACTTGAAACACCTCCAATGCTAACACCTAGGAACTATGTTCAATGGTCAAGTCGATTCTTACGATTTCTTGAACTAAAGAAACCTCATGGGAAATTCTTGAAACAAGTGATACTTGAAGGACCATTTGAGTGGCCAACAAGATTTGAAATTGGTGATCCAACTGCTAATCCTCCACATCCTCCTGGAGAGAGACCTCTTCCAGAATCTCAACTCACAGAAGAACAGACTAAATATGTGACATAAATATGGTAGTCTTGGACCGGATTGGCATAAATATGTGACATTCGTTCGACAAACTAAAAATCTTCATGATGCACCATATGGATTGTTGTATGATTTTCTGAAACATCATGAACCTGAAGTGGAAAAAGATCGAGCTCTTCGAGGAGGATACTTACCATCACCAACACCAAATTCTTTGGCACTCGTAGCTCAATCTAACTATGCTCCACCACCAATGTCAAATCATGCATATGTTCAAGAGCAAAACTACTTCAGTTATACCCAATCTTCTACCTCAAACCAAATGGTTCCTTATGATTCATCTCAACAGAATACTTCTACTCAACTTGTTCCATACAACAACAATGATACAGTGTACTACTCGAACTCTAATGAAGATGATGATGAGGACTTTAATACGTTGAATCAGGGACTTGCTCTTATTGCTCGTACTTTTAGCAAATTCTCCAACAAAACAAACAACCGTCAACGTTCATCTTCTAACACAAGGAATCAAGCTGTTGTAAATGATGGAAGGGTAGAAATTCAGAATCGTAACTTGGGACGATCTGGTTCAGGAAGTTCTTCAGGAAATTTTGGGAATGGTCAGAGGTTTAACAACAATGGAGGGTTCAGGAACAACTCAGGTCCTTCTCATCAAAGGTCTGAACCAGTTGAAACTAGGAACTCGAACTCTGGGAATGCAGTGTGGTGTTATAACTGTAATGAAAAAGGTCATATAGCGACTGCATGTCCTAAACCGAGAACTCGGGGTAGTAAGTTTCACAAGCAGGCATTACTTATGGCTCTCCAAGATGAAAAAGATGGACACTTCATAGAGCAGGAGAACAATTTCATGGCAAATGTGAACAATGATGATGACATGGAAGATCTCGAAGCTAATGCAGCTGTGATGCTTATGGCCAATTTACAGGAACTTCAGTTTAATGATTCAGGTCCAGTGTATGACACTGACAGCTTGTCTCAGGTACATGACCTTAATGCATGCCTAATACATGCCATAGCCTCACCTTCTGCTTCTGAATCAGATATGGCGCAAGTTGTTCCATCTGACTCATCTTCATCTTCTCAAGCAGATGAACAAATAAGCAAAGTTGTCATATTTGATGATGACACAGTTGTTTCATTTGATGACCGCATTGAGAATGATAAACATGATCATATAGAACAACATGAACCATCATTTGATCCAGACCCTGACCTCATATTGTTATCCAAATAACTGAATGCTCAACAATTGCAAATCATAAAATGCAACGAGTAAAACAAAGCCTTAAAAGAAACAAATGCGTCACTTGTAAGAGATATTGAGTGTTATAAAATACAACTTTCAAATCAGGAAGACAAGGTTAAACACGCAAAAAGTTTTGAAAAAGCTTTTCAAGAATCTTACAACAAAGAGCAAGATCTTCAACGTAAAATGCAAGATTTAATTGAGTCAAACAGAAAGTTCGTTTCAAAACTTGAAAGTGAAAAGTGTGAACTAAAAGTAAAAGTTGAACAACTTCAAAAAGTACTTTCAAACACAGAAACATAATTGTCAATTTGCAAAAAGGATTTTTGTGAACATAAAATACGAAAAAGGAAGTATATAGATAACTTAATCGGAGAGATTGTTGATCTTGAAAAACAACTCAAAGAATTTAGTAATATTGTTTACAAAACCGGGGGCTCTGTCACAACAATTCAGAAATTTACTTTAAAACCGAGACCCGATAAAGGATTTGCACTTGGCGATATCAGATCAATGTTTCTTCACACAGCATTCAAAGAAATTCCTAAAATTTACAGTATGGACCATTTGCTTGATAATACGATTGTGCGTACTGTTGTTTATCATACTGAGGAAGAGGAAGAACTTGAAGACGAGAGTCGATCAAAAATGAGTCAAGTTGAATATTGGACACCATATAATTATTCAAAAGCTCCTCATATTTCTAAATCTTTTGTTACTCAAAAGGACTTACCTGAGAAATCATGGTATGTCACCGAGTCATATGTTTCATCCTCTAATGCAGCCCCTGTCCAAACTGTAGCACAAATAAATGGTCCTTTACCATCCTCTGGTGAAGTTACACCTTTACCAAAAAGTTGTCGTGTCTTAAATTATTACAAAACTTTTATAGAAGACATCGAAATTTTGGAGGAAACAATTGAACGTAATTCTGAAATAAAAATTGAAACTTTTCAATCTGCTTACGAGCGAGAAAAGAGAGATATTTTTCAAAAACAAATGTTGCCAATTGTCAAACACCTCCATCTCTATGCTACACGTTGGGAACAGGAACTTCAAAACGAGGTCAAAACAATGATAAACGTTTTCAACTCTACTGAAAATGCGATTTTGGTTCAAAATCAAAGAAATAGAATTTTAAAAGATGATGCTGATCGACTCTTGGAACAAGATCTCAATGCTGATATTTTGTCTGTTATCATGAATGATCTCAATAAATCTGGTACTTCTATGCTTATGGATGATCTTTGTGTTGATGATAACTTGTTGAATGTGGAAATAGAGACACTTAAACATGACAATGACATGCTGAGAATAAAGAATGATGATGTGACAAAACAATTTTCAAAAGAAATTTGTCTACTCAAACAAAGGCTTGAATGGTGTCAAGCTCAAAGTATTGAAACGGAATTGAAACTTCAAAGTCAAAATAATTTAAACTCTTGTCAGCTTTGCAAAAACAATGAGTCTTTAAAAAGTCTGTGTCTCAAATATGAGAAAGAAATTGCGGATTTAAAAACTGAAAACGTCGAATGGCAACAAAACCGCGATGACATTAATTACTGCAACGTGAAACTTGAGTCTGAAATTCAGGATAAAAATCACATCATCATTGATTTGAAAGAGAAAATTAAGCTACTTCAAAAAGGAAAGTTTGTTGACACCACGATGATAGCACCAGGATTGTATCAATTAGACAAAACTGCTAAAGAAAATTTTGTTCTAAACACTAATGTTGATAACTCCACTTCCACAGGACTAGTCTCCACTAGTAGCGTTAGCAGACCCAAGCGAAAAAGTAACAAGAAGAATAGGTTCTGGCAACGTAAAAGAGGACCACTAGAAGCTCAAGAAGTAGAAGATCAACTTAGGACTTTGAATAAAACTCATGTTGCATCAGATTTAGATTCTAATCTGGCAAATTGTAATCAAAATCTAAATGTAACGAATGATGAATCTTTGAATGTTTTGAATATTAATGCATCTTGTGTGTTTTGTCGTAAAAGCATATCATCTGGTGTTCACACAAAATGTATAGCTAATTCTCTTCTTAATCGTCATAAGAAACGTAGGACAAGCATTCCTTCTAGGCCCACTACTGCCTCTAAGTCTATATTAGGAAAGCCGCCTTCTACGGTTTCTAATAAAGTTGAAGTTACCCCCATAAGTGAAGAGAACAAATCTAGGAACAAGCCCATTACTAGTGAATTCACCAAAAAGAAAGCAAGAACTAGTTGGAATTGGCAGCGTTGGTTACAATATAAACCAGACTTTAAATGGATTCCTAAATTGTTGAATACATGTGCTTCTAACCAACAGGAACCCGCACTTTCTTTGGGTTCCACCCTTACTTCTGTTCCATCCTTGTCGTCTTCTTGTGATGCAGGTGGTACAGATTGTTCTCTGGATTGTTGATAGCGGATGCACCCGACATATGACAGGCAATCTCAAACTGTTAAACAACTTTGTTTCAAAGTTCATTGGTACTGTCAGATTCGGGAATGATCATTACACTTTAATCATGGGATATGGTGACTATGTCAGTGGGAACATTGAAATCAGTCGTGTTTATTATGTGGAAGGCCTTGGACACAACCTTTTCTCTGTTGGTCAATTTTGTGATAGGGATCTAGAAGTTGCATTTCGTGAGAAAACTTGTTTCGTTCGTGACTTACAAGGAAAAGATCTAATGTCTGGCTCACGTGGTTCTAATCTTTATACAATATCAATGTCAGATATGATTGCTACATCTCCGATATGTCTTCTCTCCAAAGCAGAATCGACTAAATCTTGGTTATGGCATAAACGTCTTTCGCACTTGAATTTCAAAACTATGACTGAACTTGCTCGTCACAAACTTGTTGATGGATTTCCAAGATTCCGTTTTACCAAAGATCACTTATGTTCAGCCTGTGAACAAGGAAAAAGTACTCGGGCTCATTTTCCTTCTAAATCTGAGCACAGTACGAATCATGTTTTACAATTGCTTCATATGGATTTGTGTGGACCGATGCGTGTTCAAAGTATCAACGGTAAACGCTACATACTTGTAATTGTGGATGATTACTCCAGATGGACTTGGGTTTATTTTCTACGAAGTAAAGATCAAGCTCCTTCAATGATCATCACCTTTCTCACTAAAATTCAAGTTTAGTTACGCAACACGGTACGAATGGTCAGAACTGACAATGTAACAGAATTTAAAAATCAGACACTTCGGTCATATTATGAGAAAGTGGGAATTGAACATCAAACATCTATTCCTAGAAGCCCAGAACAGAATGGAGTTGTTGAAAGACGCAACAGGACGTTAGTGGAAGCAGCTAGAACCATGTTAATAAATGCTCAATTACCAGATTACTTATGGGCGGAAGCTGTTTCAACCGCGTGTTATACCCAAAACCGTTGCATGATCACAAAACGCCATCGCAAAACACCTTATCAAATTGTTCACAAAAGAAAACCAAACATCGATTACTTTCATGTATTTGGAGCACTTTGTTATCTGAAAAATGATCGTGATGATTTAGGTAAACTTAAAGCAAAGGCTGACATCGGAGTGTTCGTTGGATACTGTGAAAATTCTAAAGGTTTTCGGATACGGAATCGTCGAACAAGAGAAATTCAAGAAACCATTCACGCTAATTTTGATGAACTCACACAAATGGCTTCTGAGCAACACAGCTTAGGACCCGAATTCAACCGTCTTAACTCTCCGGACTCTTCAGCTGAACCATTGCCCCTCATCCGCAAAGAATTGGAAACCTTGTTTGCTCCACTGTTTGATGATACAATTGAATACCGTTCTACTGAGGTCTCACCCAATTCCGCTGCTCAACCTGAAAATATTCAAGTACCTGACACACCTCAACAAACTACAACAACTGTTGAGAAAGACGGTCCTCCAATTGCATCACCATTTACAGCAGAACAAACTGCTTCCAACTCACGACAATCAGCTGAAGCTCCTACACCACAATCAGTTCCACAACCCGCAGAGCATGATCCTAATGCGTTCTTTAACCCGTTTGTACCGGCTCCAACATTTCCTGAAGTAGCTGAGTCGTCCACACGCAGTTTGGATCCTGCTAACATGCGAGATACTTATCAACTACACCCTTCGACACACAAATGGAATCGAGACCATCCACTAGTTCATATTATTGGCCATCCAGATGCACCTGTAATGACCAGACAACGACTTCACACTGATGGAGAAACTTGTATCTATGCACTCACAGTTTGTCAAGAAGAACCTAAGAACATTAAAGAAGCAATGACTTATGACAACTGGATTGAATCTATGCAAGAGGAATTTCAGCAATTCATATGATTAGAAGTCTGGGAATTAGTTGAAAGACCTGACGGAGTCTTTGTCATCGGGTTAAAATGGATTTGGAAAAATAAGCTAGATGCAGAAGGCACAGTCATACGTAACAAATCACACCTGGTAGCAAAAGGATACTCCAACTAGAAGGAATTGATTTTGCCGAATCCTTTGCTCCAGTGGCTAGACATGAAGCTGTTCGGATCTTTCTGGCTTATGCAGCACATCGGAACATGGTTGTTTATCAAATGGATGTGAAAACAGCGTTTCTTAATGGAGAACTCCGTGAAGAAGTTTATGTAAGCCAACCAGACGGCTTCATTGATCCTGAGCGTCCCAATCACGTTTACCGACTGAAAAAGGCACTCTACGGACTTAAGCAAGCCCCAAGGGCGTGGTATGACAAACTGTCTACTTTCTTGCTGGCCAATAAATTTTCTAAAGGTTCAGTGGACCCAACACTATTTACAAAAACATACGAGGAGGACTTACTTGTTGTTCAAATATATGTCGATGATATTATTTTTGCTTCAACAAAAAGAAGTTACTCTAATGATTTTGCAAAATTAATGAAAGATAATTTTGAAATGTCCATGATGGGTGAACTTTCGTTCTTTCTAGGACTACAAGTTCATCAATCACCCCGTGCAATTTTTATAAATCAGTCCAAATATGCTCTAGAAATTTTAAAGAAACATGGAATGATGAGTTGTGATACTTACAATACGCCAATGGGCTATACCACAAAACTAGATGCTGACTTACATGGGACACCTGTTGACCCTACCAAATACCGTAGTATGATTGGGTCACTCATGTATCTCACAGCTAGTAGACCTGATATAGTATTTGATGTCTATATGTGCTCTCGCTATCAGTCCAAACCAACTGAAAAACACCTCGGTGAGGTTAAAAGAATCCTTCGATACATAAAGGGAACCATTAACTTGGGAATCTGATATCCGAAGGATTCTGGTTTTGAACTAATTGCTTTTTCAGATGCTGATCATGCAGGATGTTTAGACACACGCAAAAGTACATCTGGTGGATTACAGTTTCTCGGAGATAAACTTGTGACATGGCAATCAAAGAAGCAGGACTGCACATCACTGTCGTCAACAGAATCTGAAT
The DNA here is from genome assembly GCA_030686995.1 of Artemisia argyi. NCBI lineage: Eukaryota > Viridiplantae > Streptophyta > Magnoliopsida > Asterales > Asteraceae > Artemisia > Artemisia argyi. The sequence goes on along the minus strand of CM060691.1, from coordinate 147,784,295 downwards.
ATGTAGCTATGTCCCCTTGTTGTGCTCAAGTCATCTGGATGAGATCACAACTTAAGGATTATGGCTACCTGTTCAACAAGATTCCGATCTACTGTGATTCCAAAAGTGCCATTGCTATTTCCTGCAACACAGTTCATCACTGCAAATCCAAACACATTGATCTCCGATATCATTTCATCAAAGAGCATGTTGAAAACGGTACCGTTGAATTATATTTTGTTGGAACTGAGTACCAATTGACGGACTTACTTACCAAATCCTTAGCACCATCAAGGTTTGCTAGTCTAGTTCACCAAATTGGTATGCGATGTTTGACTCCAGATGATCTGGAAAAGTTTTTAAAACACAATTGATCGTCAAACATCAAAACTATCGTTGTAAATATCTTTCCAAAAACAAAATACAAAAATATAAAACCAACAAAAACACAAAAAGATTTTTGTTCTTTCAAAAAAAAAATGCAAGTACAACCACTCTTTTCAACACTATTTTTATAAACGTCTTCAAATATGATCAAAAAACAAGTGTTGAGGGGGAGGTAAAATATTTTTCAATTTTTCTTAATAATTACTACGTACTTGCATTTTACCAAAAATATTATGTTTTTATCAAATGAGATGCTTCAAAGATTTGTTCGGAATACTTTCGTTGACCATTATAATATTTTTTTTTTATCTTAAGAGACTTCGGTCTAAGGTCGAGGGGGAGTAAAATTCCACAAGTTGCTCTTGTCTTAGATTTGGTGTAGTTATCATAAGTTAATTTGAGAGCTAGTTTGGCACTTGGAATGAAAGTTATATGAGGTTAAGGGGCCATAAGTGACAATATGAGAAACTAATCTTACCATAGTCAAAACTAATTTGACCTAACACATTTACTACACCTACGTTTGCATTTACTCTATTCAACTAACACATCAACGATCCATAATCATCCATCTGATCCATCCATTGTTCCTCAAATCTGTAAGTAATAAGATGTTTTGATCATGATTCTAAACAAAGGTTTTTAATTTTATCTTAATCCAACGGCTAGTTTTTCCATAATCGTTTAAATTAGCTTTAGGGTTTTGCGTAAAATTGGACCCAGAAATTTGAGGTGATAATGGTTAAATTGGTTAGTGGGAAATGATCTTAGGATGATACTAAACATGTTTGTGAACTCCAATCATACCCATAAACTCTAATTGATTGATTTTGAATTTAGGGTTCATACGTGGATTTAGGGGTTCTTGATCTTGGAAGTTATGATTCTAATTGTTGATGGGGATAGTGTTTATATATGCTTAGGAACTCAATTTTGTGGTTTAATTGCTTTAAAATTAACTCATGGATCTTGAATCTTGGATTTAGGGTTCGTATACACTTGCAGTTATGAACTATTGATTCCATGGTTAATAGTTGTTATAACTTGGTCCACATGTTCCTTAGCACATTAGAGTCACTTGCCCTATTCCAATTTCTACCCAGAAACATGTTTGAGTTTTGACATGTTTACGCATAAAGTTGTGTGTCTTAAGTGTGTTGGAATGAATTTGAATAAAATATTGATCAGTGGTTGTGTTTAACACTTTCAGGAATCAAAAGACACAATTTTTCAAAGGTGAATTTTCGTTAAAGACGATTCTACGCATAAGTTACTCATCCTACGCGTAAGATTCGACACGTTTGAAAAATGTGTCTTGGATAAGACAATGTTTACGCAAAAGATATTATCTTACGCATAAGTTATTTCTTACGCATAAGTTATAAACTTACGCATAAGTCAAAACTTACGCATAAGTTATATCTTACGCATAAGGTTTAATCCTTTGCATAAGCTCCAATCTTACGCTTAAGATTTAATCCTACGCATAAGATTGAGCCTACGCATAAGATTAAACTTACGCGTAACATATAATGTTATGCGTAGATTTTGCTCTTACGCCTAATTTCATTTCTTACGTATAAGAAATGTTATGCGTAGGATTTCCATCTTACGCATAACATTGCCTAAATTCATGAAATTTGTCTAAGTGTTGTAAAATTTCAAAAGTGTAAACTCTTGTAATGATTAACTCATGTTGTGACTAGATTGTTATAAGTTTCTACTAAGTGTTAACTTCTAAAACACAAGTTTATCATATAACAACAGTTTATACACAAAACACCCACTGATCAATTCAAAATCTGCAAAATCATGTAATTGAATGTCTGAGCTAACAAAGTATATCATTGCTATGTTTTTGTTTGTTTATGATCAATTCAGATGGCACAACATAATGACATTCCATATGGACCAGAACCTGAACCTAAACTCTCATGGGAAGAAACCTTTCCCGAGAATTACTCCAGAAAGATAGGCAAGAACAACTTAAGGATCAACTTCAACAAAATCACGTGCAATGAATCTTCATGCATTGTAGCTGTGGATGCACTCCTCTATCACCCGAACAAAATCCTTTTCACCAAATCAGCATCTGTTGCTTGCTTCTACATACACCAATTTTGGCACACACTTCAGCTAGACCTTGGGGAAGAGTCCTTCACTTGCATGCTTCATAAGAGACAAGTTATTGTGGACATAGACACTATTCAAAATGTTCTTGGTTTGCCCGAACTTGGCCCAGAAGAAGAATATGATCCAGTACCTAATGAGGAAGAGCTGATAGAATGGTTACGGGATATTGGGTACGATGAATCAAAAGAAGTGGTGACTAGACACTCTAAGGTCAACATCAGATTTCTTCCACAACCAAGGAGAACGTTGTACATCCTGATTGCTAAGTCTTTATCTGGCAGAGACACTGGTCACGAACACCCCAAGCTCCAACACCTCAAACTTTTCTGGGTTGTGGCAAATGTCAAAAAGGTAGATTATGCTAACATTATTTGGGAAGATATTGTGTGGCACATACAACACAAAACTACCAATATTCTATTTGTTCGTTTCACCAAATTACTCATCGAAAGCTTCCTTCGTGAGTATGACGATATTCCTCAAAGACTGGATGATGAAGCCAAGAACACTTTTAGAAATGAGGACACTCTCAGACAAATTAAGAGACTTGACACCAGCACTCGTAAACAAGGAAAACCTTTTCCCGCTTGTCTCTTGAATGATAAAGTGAAGCTTTGTAAGAATTACAAGTACTACGTTCAAGCTCTCAAGGAAGACAAAGTTGGGTTCTTAGACGAAGTCATTCTACCGTCGTGCATGCAGAAGAAAGGGAAGAAAGGTAGCAAGTCTGGGAGCTCTGGTAGTTCTACCAAGTCTACACAAAAGAGGGGTACACACAAGTTCAAAATTCCAGTCAAGAAACCTGAATCTATTCCTGAACCCACTCAACCGCCTTCTCCAAAACCGTCTGACTCAGAAACCGAATCCGACGAAGGTCCAGTTTATAGGGAAGCCTATGCAAACATCAATGAGAAGGTTAATCTTGAAGATATTGATGATAGGGACATGACTTTCGAAGATTGAGACAAAGGCATTGATGAATTTGCTGAAAATGTTGAATACCCAACAACTCTCAATCAAAGACCGTTAACTGAAGCAGACACTAAATTGGAAGAAGAAAGGTTAAGGAAAGAAAAGTTGAAGGAACCAATGACTGCTGAACAAGAAGCTACTCACTCAAACGTAGGCCTCTCAGTGGAAGAAGAAAATGAAAGAGCTCTTAAGTTGGGTCTCCTCCACAGCAAAATTGACGCCTTCCAAGCTGATCAACCTCCACCTCCTTTGTTTTCTCAAACAAATGAAGCAGGCGGATCTAGCAGAATTCCTGAGTCTACTACAGGAACCAATGCTGCTTTGATTGTCTACGAAACCCCCACAGTATCACCTACAGAAGTAGATATGCTTAATGCTTCAGCAACAGGAGAAGAGGAAGAGGAGGACCATATGGATATTGATGTTCCATATCTTTTGACCATGGAAGAAATGGAGATCAAGGAAAGGGCTCAAGAAGAAGAGTTAAAGAGAAAACAAGAAGCTGAAGAGGCTAGGCTTGAGGAGCTAGAACAAGCCAAATTGGAAGAAACTATTCATATGGAAGAAAGCAGAAAAGCTGAAGAGGCAGCCAAACTGGCAGAAGATAAGATAAGAAAAGAAAAAGAAGCGAAGCTTGCTGAAGATCTTAGGCTTAAGGCAGAAGCAGCCAAATTAGCAGAAGAACTAAAGCTTCAGGCCGAAGCTGACAGACTGGCTGAAGAACAAAGATTACAGGAGGAGGCAGCCAAAGATAAGAATGTTGATAAACCCGAATCACAAAGAGGAGATGATAAGGATATAACCACCCACATTGAATCGTCACAATCATCACCTCCAGCATCTGAATCTACACATGACGAATCAATCAAGAAACCCACAAGTACTAAAGCCTCTACTGCATCAAAGTTGATCAAGAAAGCTTTTAGGAGAGTTCATGAAAAGAAGAAAAGCAAATTGGAAGATCAAGTTGAATCACTAGCAAGTCAAGTTGCTGAATTGACAAAGCTTAATACAAATGTCCAAGAACTGCAAGAAAAGGTAGATACCTTCTTAGCCAAGGATGTACAAGAAAACTTGGAAGCCACATTAGCTGCTCAAGCACATCAGTACATGGAACAACACTTAGTTGCTGAATTAAAAGATTTGCTAGCGCCTATGAGAGATGAACTCACCAAGTTTGCAGAACAAGCAGTCAAGAAAGTGATCAGATCTACCTCATTTACTCTCCGAGTAGACAAATCAACTCTACCACAACCACAGATGTCATTGGACGAATTAGAGACCCAACTCTTAGACAAATTGGCAAGTAAATTCACCTTGTCACCTGAAGAAGCTAAAGTCCTGAAAGCTTTAAAAGCCAAAATGTCTAATGAGTCCTGCAGCACTAAGGCCGACAAACTGAAGCTTCAATGAGATGATGATGACAAGGATCCTAACTCACAGGCAAAGAAACAAAAGCAAGCCGAAGGACCCTCATCTCAACCCAAAGAACCGGTCATTCCTCCAACTACAACAACATCTACTCAACAGCCCAAGGCATCTGGTTCCGGTCATAAAGCCCATGACCACTTTGAATACACAGGCGGAGACGAGATTCCTCAGACCGATGAAATACCAGAACCGTCATCTACAAAGAAGAAAGAAAGAAAACGAAAACATCATCAGCACAAACCTGTCACCTCTTCAAAAGGCACAGAACCTAAGAAACCGAAAAATATTCTCAAATGGCTTGACGAAGACGAAACTGCCGATTACTCCTGGTTTGACAAGATGATTAATTCGCAACCACCACTTGCAGATGATCAAGAACCTCTCGATGGTCGAACAGTGGAATACGCTCAGTTGATTCAACATAAATTTCAAATGAAAAATATGAACAAGAAAGAGTTACGAAGAATCAAGAATGATGCGTTCAATCTTCTGAAAGATCGGTCTGCTAACTCCATCGAACTTGAATATCATCTAGAAAATATTGCTCGAGCTATGTCAAGCAATATTGACTGGATCAATCCTGAATCTTACATCGATCCGGTCATAAGGAAGACAACACCATACATAACTGACTGATCCAAACCACTGCCTATGATTGGGAAGCCAAAGGAACCCAAGATCCCTTACAAGTTCTTCTTCAACAACGACTTGGAATTTCTACAACACGGCAGCAAGATTGAAAAGAAGTACGCCACATCACTTACCTTCATCCCTGCAGCCAGATACCTCAACAATGTCATCGAAGAAGAAGCCTCTAACTTATTCATCGATAAAGTTGTTGACTATGACCGGAACGCACTCTATGGTATACATCATTGGCCAGATAACCGGGCACAGTATTATCGAAGCAATAGACTCAATCAGACTATGGGTAATGTAACAAGTGAGTTGAAGATAGTCTCGATTCAGTTCATTTCGACAGTCACTCACTTTGGGTACCCCTTCCTCAGCAAAATAGTACTCAAAAGACTTGATGAAAAAGAGTACGAGATTTCCGAGTCAGACTTTCCACGATTACTCCTCAACGACATAGAAGATATGTACCTGCTCAAAGTTCAAGGAAAGCTTTGCAACTTACCCAAACCTATGCAGCTGGCCTTTATCACAGCTCTCCTAATCTTCATCAGACAAATAGTCATTAGAGAAAGAGTAGAAGATCTTCAACTAGGAGTGGAAAGTTATCAGAAGAAGCTGAATCTCACCAAACCTAATCTGTTCAACATCCCCAACCTTCAACACCTATCTCAATACTCCTTAATCAGGCATCCGGCATTTGGGTTCACATACCGCAGTGTAAACGGTTGAAACTGCTTCATGGCCTATGAAGAAATCCATAAGTTCTGTGATGAAACCCTGAAGTTTGTCAGAGATGGAATCAAAAGCAGATTAGATGACATAGCACTGGGAAAATCCAAAAGGTGGAATACCGATGAGGCCAGAGAAGCTCGCAGATTCATTACAAGGATTGAGAACCGGTTGAAGCGTAGGGATCAGTTTAGGAGATTGGAAAGCTATGTTGGAGGCAGACCAGGATTTCCGGTGTTGACGTTTCAGAGACCAGAATGGTAGCAAATTTGTAAGAACTTGATTTGATTTGTCAAATACTATTCTTCATAATGGCTTGTGCACGCATTACAGTGCACAACCCGAATTTGTAAAGAAAGGACCCTGAGGTACGCATCAGTGCCTCAATCCTAATATAAGGAGCGAAGGCTTCTTACTTTTGAGTAGAATTAATCAAATACTTTATGATTTTCATAATTCTGCTCAAAAGGACAAGTATTTCACCTCAATAAGACCTAATCACTTGTTGAGGGGGAGCACTTGTCAAAACAAAAATACTTTCTTCCAAAATCAAAAGTTCTTGGTGAATCTCCCCATAAGACTCAAAAAGGCATATTTTAATCTAAAAAGATTGTCAAAAACATCATTTTATATGCTATTTTTTAGGGGGAGAAAATGGAAAAGTGATTAAAATATAAGTAGTCAAAAGGGCTAAAAGTTGTATCGTGTGCGAGCTAGACTCAGAATTGACCCAGGAATTGACGAGACAATAAAAGTTAGTAATCTCGAAAAGACTTATCCTTGACGGGTAATAACATCAAGTTAGTTACTAGAGCTAGTTGTCACCTAAAAGCTGACAATGGAACTCTTTAACTAGCCATGTAAGCGTGTCTCGAAAAGGATTTGTCTTAGTAGAAATGTACCGTCTCGAGAAACTTTCTGTGGACTTGACTAGACCGGGTAATAACTTCAAGCTAGTCTAACTAGTGATGTAAGCGTGTCTCGAATCGGTCTTGTTCACTGAAAGTGGATCAATTCAAAATGATTGCTCCTCCCGCATGTGCAAATTTATTAAATACTCATGAGCACATGTGAAGGGGGAGCCTTTCAAAAGTGTACACAAAACTCTCAAAGTGTTAACCAAAATATTTGATTATCACAAACACTTTGAGAGATTTTCAATCAAAGGTTTCTTGGCTACTGTCGGTTAATCAAGGAGTTATAAGGTGATTAAGATAGAAAAACCGTCCTATGATCCGCCAGAGCCGGAGGGATCTACCCAAGGACATCTCCCATAGTTAGAATTAGAAGTCCTTAGGTATGATACGAAAAAGGGAGAAAAGAATGAATGGGAAAGAAGGAGTTGAAGAATTAAAAAGAAATGTAAAAGAAAAGGGTGAAAAGAAATAGCCCTCCATATGTTCAAACCTTAGGGCAGACACCGGGTTCAACTCGTATGCTACTGGTTGTTGCTAAGGCGACACTGGTATTGAAGATAAAGTCGTCATGGACCCAGTGACGCAGTGCACTAAACCTTCTTAACCACTCAAGTTCTCTTAAAAGAGCTTGTTTCATTCTCACGGGGAACCGGTGTAATCTATCGACCTATCTCTTAGAGATGGTTGATATTGAAGCAGGAGACCCCTCCCTAGTCTCCACATAGAAAAACTAAGTGTGCACTTATAGAGTCTAGAGCCTTGAGATACATCAAAGATCTCTTAGGAACACTTAGTATTTCTACAACTGGTGTTCTACATCAATGGACACCAGCTGTAAATTATCGAGTCCTTCGCAGATCTAAGCAATCTGCCGAGAACGTTTATGAGAGAATTACGTATGTATTTCTCAATGATTGAACGGAAATTCCTGCCAGGGTCAACATCAAACAGCCCTGACAGCAGGTCACTTCAGTAACCCCACAAGGGTTACGCTTAGTGTTCGCGGTGGTTCCATAGCGGTCTACAGTCGTGGAGTGATCCCCGGCGACTCACCCAGTCATTGAGCTACTTAGTAGGTCTTGTAAGCTCCTTTGGGAGTATCTGATATGGGAACGGCCTGGATAAGGATTAGAATGAGTCTTCACAATATGTTGTTGACAAGCTCTAATTCCTCATCTGTAAGTACCGGATCTTTATTGCTAACTGTTTACTTGCAGGTACATCACCTCCATGATGGTAGATTCCAGCATGCTCATACAATACATCTTGAAGCAAATGAAAGCTCCCCCAAAGATCTTAGCACCACAAAGTTCAAAGAAAGATTCTACGCCAATAAGAAGAATCTACAAAGTATAAAGACTAAAGATCTTAGAGTATGAAAAGGAACTTCGTGCACGTGAAAGACTAAGTCCAAAGATGTATGAGCATGTTGGAATGGCGGACAACCACCACAGACGCAGGAGTGACGAACGGCAGACTACTTCATATCACAATCACTACATCATCGCCACAGAACAAAGACATAGAGCAAAGTGCATTTATTATACAATATTTTTGAAGACGTCTAAAGTTTTACATGTCACAAGTCTACGACTAAGATGAAGACGTCAAGCAACCGTGATGACCGACCCTTAGGGGGAGATTGTTGGGAACATACTTTTGTATTTTAGTCAAGTCTCGGTCATTACCTTTTGCAATAGGTTGCTTAGTTATTTATTTCATTATGTTTAAGTTACTAGGCTTAAGTATTAAAGTCCAATGGGCCTTGAAGCCCACGTTTATGATGAATGAGGGAGGAAGGGAGTGTTGCCCTACTCCTCCCCTATATATACTAAGCTTATGTAAACTTTAATATAGTTGGTTATTTGAATATCTTAATGAAACTGTTGTTCTTTCACTCTTCATAATCTTATAATCAACCATCTCTTATTCTCATCTCATTTCTTATACTTGTGTTTACTAAATGGTGACCTAACAATCTTTAAGCTGCAACTTCTCATTGGGGTTCCTTGGTGTGGATTCCACTTCACAATTAGATATATGAAACCTTTTCAAAAGATCAGAAGCATACGTATTTTGACACACGAATATAACATCTTCTTTCTACAACACTTCAAGGCCTAAAAAATATTGCAACAACCCTAAATCAGACATCTCAAATTTGTTCATCATACAAGACTTGAACTCATCAATTAAGGCTCTTGAAGAACCCATGTAAATCATGTTGGAGTAATATAACAGATTATTGTTCTTATTTTTGTTGGTGAATTTAGGGTTTCCCAGATCAGGGTGTAGATAATCAATGAGTACCAGATATTCGCTTGAAATCGTGTTATCACTTTCTAATAGAAACTATTCGACCCTATGCCTGGGTTACACGAATATCTCTATGGGATAAGACCAAGTGAGGTTCTTGTTTTAGGCACAAATCAAGAACAGAATCATATTCAAGTGTTTAGGGTTTGTGTGTTGTATATACATGCAATTATGTTATGACCTCTATTTATAATAGAGATTACTCAAACCCTATCCCATGGAATTATGTATAATTAACGGCCCAATAATTATATCATAATAGTTTCCAAAATAGCAGGAATAAGTGGTTAAAACGAGCAGTATAGTAGAACTGTTAGTATTAACACTACCAGCAGAAACGTAACACTACCAGTAGAAACATAACACTACCAGCAGAAACATAACACTACCAGCAGAAACACTAGCAGTAGAAACTCTGCATAACCACTATTGAGTCATGGTATTCAGGGACCTAATGGTTGTACACTCCGTACCTCCAAACCCATTACCAGGTGTGAATTGATCCCTCAAGTGCACTAAATTTTTCAACAATCCTCCCCAAATTTAGTTCACTTCATTTGCATGAAAATTAAACACAAAACAAAACATATGCATAAATAAAAATATCTTGAAGATTGAATTCTCATCTTAGTACATTATACGTTCAAATATTCGAGAATCAGGGTGTTCTAAAGAATTGAACCCTTCAATACATTTGAATACCTAAAGATAAAATCCACATACATTTTCAAACACTTAAATACTCCTGACACTATACAAGCCATGTGTCCATATCCAATTCATAAATGTTGTAAAAGATAAAAGTCCAAAGCTTCCTGAAGCGGCAAAACTTTAACATTTACATAGGTGGTTCCTCTTTATTCATGCTCCTAATTAACACTTTTTCAAAGAAATTAACCATTGAGAAGTAAAGACTTCATCCTCCTTTTCCAGCAGGTTCTGAGCACAACCTTGGGATGACAATAAAACATGTGCTCCAGTCCACTAAATGTTTAGCTTTCCACATTGAACTCGGCTCCTAAGTTTCCTCAGGAGGGTGTTGGGTGTCTTAGCATTTAGTGACTAAGTTGGACTTTAAACCCATCCCTTTAGCAGACTTTAAAACCAAGTCTCTAGCTAAACCCTTCGTCAAGTGATCAACTAAGTTTTGTTGAGATATAACAAACTCTATAGATACCACCCTATTCATGATAAGCTCACGGATCATGATGTGCCTGACACCTAAATGTCTAGACTTCCCATTGTACAACTGGCTATAAGCCTTTGCCAATGTAGCAGCACTATCACACCGGATAGAAATGGGTGCTAAAGGTTTAGGCTACAATGGGATCTCAAGAAGCAAGTTTTTCAACCATTCAGCTTCTTTGCTAGTAGCTGCTAAAGCTACAAATTCAGATTCCATTGTTGAACTGGTGATGCAAGTTTGTTTCTTGGATGCCCAAGAAATTGCACCTCCACCAAGTAGGAATACCCAACCACTTGTAGACGAATTTTCTTCAGTGTTACTGATCCAACTTGCATTAGTGTATCCTTCTAATACTGAAGGATAACCAGTATATGAGAGACTATAATCCATAGTTCTCTTCAAATACTTCAGTACCCTTTGAATTGCTTGCCAATGATGAGCACTAGGATTACTAGTATACATGCTCAATTTACCCACTGCAAAAGCAATATCAAGTCTTGTACAAGTCATGGCATACATCAAGCAGCCAATCAACCTAGAATACTCAATTTGAGATACAGCTTTACCAGTATTGGGTATTAGCTTCTCACTTGTATCCATAGGAGTACTCACTGGAGTACACTCAAAGTAATTAAATTTCTTCAACACCTTCTCAATGTAATGAGATTGAGAGATAGAAATTTTGTTACTTTCATGTTTAATCCTTATACCAAGGATAACATCAGCCTCCCCCATATCCTTCATGGAGAACTTTGATGACAAAAATGCCTTAGTCAGGTCAACCTGATTTTGGTCAGTGCCAAAGATCAGCATGTCATCAACATATAGACAAATGATGACTCCTTTACCAAATTCATCAAATTTGCTATATACACATTTGTCAGCTTGGTTAAGTAAATAACCACTAGACAAAACCACTTCATCAAATTTTTGATGCCATTGTTTAGGTGCCTCTTTTAGTCCATAAAAGACTTAATCAGTTTACACACCTTGTTTTCATTTCCAAGCATGATGAAGCCCTGAGGTTGGTTCATATAAACCTCCTCATCTAAGTCACCATTCAAGAAAGTTGTCTTCACATCCATCTGATGAATAACCAAATTGTAAAGTGAAGCTAAAGCAATCAGCAATCTTATGGTACTGATACGAGCCACAGGGGCATAAGTATCAAAATAGTCTATTCCTGATTTTTGTTTAAAGCCCTGAATGACTAGTCTAGCCTTGAACTTTTCAATAGTTCCATCTACCTTCATTTTCTTTTTGAAAATCCATTTGCAACCTAAAGGTTTACAACCAAGTGGTAAATCAGCTAACACCCAAGTGTTATTGCCCATGATGGAATCCATTTCATCATTAATTGCTTCTTTCTAGAAAGCTACATCCTGGGGCTTCATTGCTTCTTCAAATGTTTTGGGATCATCCTCAACAATGAAGCAATAAGAGTATTGGTCACAGACCTCACTCCTTCTACCTTCAATTAAGTATAATTGAAACTCAGGTCCAAATGACTTTAGAGTCCTAACCCTTTTGCTTCTTTTAAGGTCAAGTTCAGGTTGTTGTTCCACAACCTCATCAGAGACTTCTGAAACACCAATAACATTGGTTCCATTTGGAATCCTTTAACTTGGTCTAGGAACTGATGAAAATCTATTCTCATCAAATATTGCATCCCTTTATTCAATTATTGAGTTAATTGAAACAGATTCATTAGGTTCAATAACATAAAACCTATATGCCTTGGAATGCTCAGCATATCCAACAAAGATGCATTCAATGCCTCTTTCACCCAAAGTTTTCAATTTTGGATAAGGGAATCTTACAACAGCGCTACAACCCCAAACGCTTAGAAAGTTTAGGTTGGGTTTTTTTTAGTCCAGAGTTCATAAGGGGTTATCTTGTTCCTTTTATTGGGAACCCTATTTAATAAATAGCAAGCTATCAACATAGCTTCACCCCAGAACCCTTGACTAAGCCCTAAATAGGACAACATGGTATTAACCATTTCCTTCAACACCCTGTTTTTCCTTTCAAAAATACCATTTTGCTGAGGAGTATAGGGAGCAGTCGTTTCATAGATTATACCAACAGACTGAAAATACAGAGTATCCATGTACTCACCTCCCCTATCAGTCCTTAATCTTTTGATTAGGGACCCTTGTTGCAGTTCAACTTCCGTTTTAAATACATTAAATTTATCTAATGCTTCATCCTTAGTATGTAACAAATAAACATAACAAAACCTAGAAGCATCATCAAAAAAAGTCATAAAGTATTTCTTATTCCCCAATAAGGAAGTAGCATATAAATCACATAGGTAACTATGAATCAGTTCCAAAACTTTAGTTTCACGTTTTACACTTTGAAATGGTTTCTTAGTTATTTTGGTCATCATGCAAGTTTTACACTTTTCAGTGTCCATATCAAAGGCTGGAATTAACCCATCCTTGGACATATCTCGCATCCTTTTATAGTGTACATGGCAAAGTCTAGCATGCTATAAGGTTGAATCAATAAGTTTAGAGGTTGACATAAAAGCTGAATTACCAATATCATTAACAATATTAAGCCTGAACACCTTTGATTACATAAATAACCAAAACCAATAAACACATCATGTTTAGATAAATCAACCTTATCAGATTCAATAACTTGTTTATAACCACAATTATTCAAAACACTACTAGAAACCAAGTTCTTTCTAATATTTGGAACATGTAAAACATTAAACAAAGAAACAATCTTTCCAGAACTAAACCTTAAATCCACACATCTTCTTCCATGCACCAGGGTTGTTGACTCATTTCCCATATGAAGAATAGAACCATCATTCAGTGACTATAGGGAGCAGTCGTTTCATGGATTATACCAACAGACTGAAAATACAAAGTGTCCATGTATTCACCTCCCCTATCAGTCCTAAATCTTTTGATCAGGGACCCAAGTTGCAATTCAACTTTAGTTTTAAATACCTTGAATTTATCTAATGCTTCATCCTTGGTATGTAATAGATAGACATAACAAAACCTAGAAGCATCATCAATAAATGTCACAAAGTACTTCTTATTCCCCAAAGAGGGAGTGGCATGCAAATCACACAGGTCACTGTGTATAAGCTCCAAGAGCTTAGTCTCACGTTTTACACCCTGAAAAGGTTTCTTAGTTATTTTGGTCAACATGCAAGTTTTACACTTTTCAGTGTCCATGTCAAATGCTGGGATTAACCCATCCTTAGACATATCTTGCATCCTTTTAAAATGTACATGGCTAAGTCTAGCATGCCATAGGGTAGAGTCATTCAGTTTAGAGGTTGACATAAAGGCTGAATTACCAATGTCAGTGACAATGTTAAGCCTGGACATTTGATTACACAAATAGCCAAAACAAATAAACACACCATGTTTGGACAATATAAATTTATCAGATTCAATAACTTGTTTATATCCATGATTATTCAAAACACTACTTGAAACCAAGTTCTTCCTTATATCAGGAACATGAATAACATTAAACAAAGTTACAATCTTTCCAGAACTAAAATTAAGATCTACACAACCACGACCATGCACTAAAGCTGTTGACTCATTTCCCATGTGAAGAATAGAACCATCATTCAGTGACTCGTAAGTCTTGAACCATCTTCTATCTTTGCACACATGAACAGTTGCTCCAGAGTCAACCCACCACGCAACATCATCATCCTGCACATAGTTAGATTCAGATACATATGTAACATAATAAACCTGAAGAGATTCATTAAACATATTCTGACCTTTCAATGAGTTGGCAGAACCACCACTCCCTGAACCACTAGTGCCTGAACCATTGGTTTTACCACCAACCTTAACACCTTTGCAATCCCTTTTAATGTGACTAGTTTTGCCACATTTCCAACAAGTAGGTGTTGCCTTCTTGTTAGGATCAGCCCTTATGTTATCCTGATGTTTACGTTTTCCTTTATTGTCATTGTACTTGGTGGAATTGTTATGTTCCACCATATTGACAACAGATGCACTAGTAGCATTGTTACTCTTTGGCGTGTCATTATCCTGCATCCTGAGGGATTCCTCAATATGCAGATGACTACCCAACTGAACAAGAGTCAGTTCCTCCTTCTTATGTTTCAAGGTATGCTTGAAATCTTTCCAAGAAGGAGGTAATTTGTCAATGATACAAGAGACTGAAATAGCCTCATCCATGTTCATTTTATGTTGTGTAAACCTTCCAAGTATACCAAGAAGTTCATTGTATTGTTCCATAACTGGTCTTGAATCAGTCATTTTGTAATTTGTGAAATTACTTACAAGGAACTTCTTACTTGAAGCATCCTCAGCCATATATTTGGCATCCAAGGAATCCTACAGTTCTTTAGAAGATTCAACATTCTGATAAATGTCAAAGAGAGAATCAAACATACCATTGAGAATTAAACCTCTGCATACATAGTCATCATTCTCCCATTTGCTTCTTTTCCTTATCTGTTCCACAGTAGCATCATCCCCATGATCTTCAGGAATAGCAGTGCTAAGAACATACACCACATTCATGCTTGACAGCAAGAAGTGCATCTTCTTTTGCCATCTTCTGAAATCAACACCTTCAAACTTTTCCAATTTGGAAAAGTTAGCAACCATATGCCTCATAGCAACAGCCATTGATTATCACAAATAGTTTACTTTGATTGTTGGTGGTTATTAGCCAAGAACAGGGTGAAGATAATCAATAGCCTAACTACATACCAATTAAGGTTACTGGATATCACTTGGAATCGTGTTATCACATTCCAAAGTAAACTATTCGACCCTAATGCCTGGGTATCACGAATATCTACTTGGGATAAGACCAAATGTTGTTAGTGATTTAGACACAAATCAATAACCCTTCGTGTATAAGTGATATGTTTTCTGTGTGTACTTCATGCATCAATTGAATTACCTATTTATAGGTAATATTACTCAACCCTAGTCAATGGAATTAAGAGTGATTAACAGCCCATTAATCCCACTTAATTTGCCTCCATAATTATAGGTATTAGTGGTTACACGACCAATTAAACGTGGTCATTAATGCAGTTATAACTGCTACTTGAATAGGTTAAAAAAGTTACTAATCAAGTTTGAATTCAGTCCAGTGAGTTCATTATACTCATTGATGAGCTCGTCCCTGAGGACATGACAACTCCATGATGAGAGTTGAACTCATCATCCTGATGAAAACCATTCAGTCTAGAGTATCACTCCCTCAAAGAGTGAACTCACTGAATTTCATCAGATACTGAATAACACTTAACCACTGTATGAGTCAGGGTGTTCAGGGACCTGATGGGTGTACACTCCGTACCTCCTGACCCATTGCTAGGTTTGAACTAAACCCTCAAGTCCACTAAATTTTCCAACAATTTATGCTTTCATGAATTTGATGAAAATTAGTATGGATAGATGTTAAGCAATTGGTTCACAGTACTCTACGCGGACCAACTGTTTGATTAAATGCTCATATGATCAAACCTGGTTGTTTTTTTAGTTAAACTAGCTTGGTGGATTTCTTTCTTTGCGAATCGTTTATAGTTTTTATGTGTTGGTAGGTACAATACAATGAAATCACATTTTTTGAAATTATACCTTCAATCTGCATGGAGTCCGTGGTAAAGAGGCCCCATTGTTTGATCATGACAATTAAGGCACATTTGAAATCCAAAACTCAATTTTGAATCAGGCTTCATGATAATTGTAAGATTCAAGGGAACCCCAAGCCTAACTGGTTCTCACCATGCCACTTATCTCATTTTGCTGCATAGCCTTTATACATTTGTTCTTTTTGTTGTTGTTTACATAGTACTTATTGACAGAAAGCCTTTGTTTGCCTATAAGGATCGTGTCATCATATACGAATATTAACAGAGGTGCATAGTGATCCTACTTGATTCATCACAATACGTAATAAGTCATTGATCTCCTTGACTGAAATGGTCAACTGACCTAAACTCTGTTTCAGTGTTGAGTTACTTGTCTTTTACTAGATTATATAATGTATAGTTGAAAAACTCGTTCAAGAAAACACCTCCAAATAATACCCATGTATATAACTTTTACCAGGTTTTGTATATACCTTAAGCTGTGATGTATCTTTCATGCACCAGTATATAGCAATGATGAATGAAAATAATGGATACATGTTAGTTGGAATAGAAAAAATGCTTCACAGATTATCAACTAACAAACAAGTTAATGGACATGAAAGTATAAACTGGGAGTGACAATTTCGACCAGTGTTTTCATATACGGGTCGATTTGAGTTTTCTTTCATCTTAAAAGGGTTAACTTGGTCAAGTCAAAATAAATAATATGAGGGTTTAATTTGAATGTTGTGAAAAGTCTGTTTTGTAAGCATATATACAACCTATTAATATGATTTGGATTGGTATTGCAATACTATTCTTTTTGCAATCATAATCAATAAGTAATCTGGTTTGATGTCATGTTAAAGATTACTCAAGGAAGCAGTTGCAGACTTGCAGGTAGCATGTAAAAATTATTCTATCATTGTAGTTACCTCAGCTAACTACTAACCAAAAAGAATTTGTCTTATTGATAAGTGCACATCAACCATATCATGTGTCGGCATTGACTTCCATGTTCACATCCGCTGCATTACTTGTACATATATGTTTCTATTGGTACTAAAATACTAATCATCCAACGCTATGACCCTTGTGAGATATCATTACTCTTGTTCACGGCTTCACTGTTATGGAACCCATGTCGCAAACCTATACATTGTGTTGTTTGTTTGTTTTTGTAATATGATTTCTGTTTTTTTAAGGTATAGAGAAACACTTATTCAACAAAGTTATTGTTAGTTGCTTTTCATATTCTAATTAGAACTAGTATTCACACATTACACAACTTTTTTATTCATATAACAAGTAATTAATAAGTCTCAAACAAACAAGAGAATAAAACGAAAGTGCAAAACTAAATATTAGCGTAATCTGTCAGCTAATTGAATCTTCACATCAACTCTTAGGACTGATTGTTTGATTGCTTAGTTATCATGTTCCCTTTCCAAATCAAGCAACTAACAAAAATTCATGGTTCGGTTTCCAAATCTTTAGCTATTTTTTCAAACAAGGTATAAAGATTCAAATGCAATATACAAAGATAAAATTTTCAATCGTATAATTCTTATTAAAATAAATCAAAGAACTAAAAAGCGGTATACAGAGTTAACACTAAATTGAATGACAATCTAAAAAGTGGTATACATAGTTAACACTAAATTGAATGACAATATGTTTTGCTCTCTAACGAAGCAAAGTCAAACTAAGTTAGTGAAACATAGTAATGTAATTTACGTCGCAACTAAATAAATCAAACTAATCGAAGTCCCTAACTCCGCTAGCTATATCATTAAACGCATAACAGACAAAGGGACGACGAGTTATATTGTAACACCCTAGGCAAATCCCACATCGACAGAGGCCTGGAGAGATGCTGGGTATATAAGATTAACATTCGCCTAATCAGAAATAACGCGTTTTGTGGTCTACTGCGAGTAGGGTTCTCAGAAACTAGCAGTTAAGTGTGCTCGGGTGAGAGTAGCACTGGCCTGGGTGACCAGCTGGGAAGTCTCACACGAGGGCCACAAAAACAAAGCCGTGAGCCGTCAGGGCAAAGCGGACAATATTGTGTATCAGTAGGCGGGATGTTACAAGTGGTATCAGAGCCACTCCAGAGCCGTTCAAGATAGTAGGGCAAACCTCATCAAGGACGATGAGTCCCTAAGGGGGTGATTGTAACACCCTAGGCAAATCTCACATCGACAGAGGCCTAGAGAGATGCTGGGTATATAAGAATAACATTCGCCTAATCAGAAACAACGCATTTTGTGGTCTACTGCGAGTAGGGTTTTTAGGAACTAGCAGTTAAGCGTGCTCGGGTGAGAGTAGCACTGGCCTGGGTGACCAGCCGGGAAGTCTCACACGAGAGCCACAAAACAAAGCCGTGAGCCGTCAGGACAAAGCGGACAATATTGTGTATCAGTAGGCGGGATGTTACATATATTCGAGCAAAAAAACCTTTTACTTGTAATAACTAGTAAAATAAACAACACTATGTTGATATAAATAATGTTTAAAAATGTTATTAATATCTCTCAATAAACCTATGTTTTGATAATCACAAAACTCAAATCAAATTAAGTCAAGATTAAGACGTAAACAAGTATTTGGTAACAAATATTTACCTCTACATCTAATATCACTTAAGATATGCATAAACTAAGCATCTTATGCATTACATGATCAAAGGAAACCTTGTCTTAAGACATAACTTTTTATAAAATGATATTAACATTTTATATATATTTGTAAATCATTTTTGGTATTGTTATATTAAACTACAAAGATATGATTTCAAATTTCCAACCAAAAAGGGCAAATTTTTATCCAGAAAAACTTTTCCAACGTTCAGGAGGGCGGCCCCCTTAATTTTACTAGGCGGCCCCCTTAATCATTAAGGGGACCGCCCCCTAATTAAGGGGACCGGCACGCTCCAGAACAGTATTTTCTGGCCCTATAAATATTGGATCATTTCACATATTTTTCTCACCTTTTTGCACTATAAACTTTCTGGTCCAACCTCCATTTCTAGATCTAAAATCCTTTGATCATATAATTCATAAGTCTTTGTTTCCAAGTGATCCAAAGCTTCATCCACTCAAGTGCAAGAAGAAGAACACTCCTCTACATCCATCTAATTGTAGTAGTGTTGTGATTAGCTAGTTTCATATTGTAGTAGTGTTAGATATTTGTAAAAGTGTTGTGTGAATTTGTTGATTGTAGAAACTAGGTGTGTTGTAAAGTAGTTTAGTAGTTGTGACTTAGTTGTGCATAGAAGAAGGTGTGAAGCTGACAAGGTGTGAAGAAGGTGTGAAGTCTTGAAGAAGTTGTGAAGGTGTGAAGAAGGTGTGAAGCCTTGAAGAAGTTGTGAGATTGGTTCTAGCTACGATTAGAACTCGACATTTAGCTTAGTGTCGTTAACTCGTGTAAGCCAAGGTGTGTAAGGTTTCTCCACCATAAGGAGTTTGTTGACATAGTGAAGAAAACTCTCGAGTGTGGTACTCGAGGAGTGGAGTAGGGCAAGGAAGGTGTCCTTGTAGCCGAACCACTATAAATTCGCGTGTTGTGGTTTGATCTTTCTAACTCTATCTTTTCTTTATTACATTTTAATACTTTCATTATTAGATTAGAATTGCTTATATTGGTTGTCACTTGAATTCACTTGAGATCGAATCGAAAGTTTTTAATAAGCTACAAAATATTTTGGTAATAAATTTAAAAAGGACGTAAAACTATTCAACCCCCTTCTAGTTTTCCACACACTATATCATTAAATACCTTTTAATAGTAATGTAACTGAAAAGATATTCTAATGTTAGTTTAGTTTTCTTTTTCGTAATTCAAAAGTCATGTCTTATCTAATTTCCAAATGTGGCATGTCTTTCTTCCTTCCTACTCAAATTATTTATCCAACTATTATTCGTTCCACGTCTCACCCACTTCGTGACCTATTCATCCCTTCATATAACACACATATTACAACAAAACAAATACCTTCATATTACCCACAAACACTCTCTCTATATCTCTGTAGAAAGTTTTTTTTTAAAAAAAAAAAAAAAAAAAAAAAAAAAGGAGGAAAGTTCACATTTCCATCAAAACCAATCATCCTCACAATCTTTTTCCTTCTTGTAGTCTTATTAGATCATCATCATCGCCACAATCTCATCGACCATTATCTTGCCCTCCAATCAAACATTTACCCATAGAGACTTAAACATGCAACGAGATATCTCCAACAACTGCTGAGACACTTGTGCATTATGTTTCTTCTAACATAACCCCACAACAAACTTACCAAGAAATATCTGTAATTTGGATAATGCGTGTAAGCTGCTTGATGAAATGTCTGATCATATGCAACACGAAAATGTGGAAGTGAATATCATAATTTGGATTACTATTGTTGGTGCAATATATATGCAAGTACTAAAAAAGCTTTTTAATTTGAGAACTTTTGGTGATGAAGGGGATCATGTGGCAGTGATTTTTGGTTTAGTTGCCTATTGGTGTGTTGAGTTTGGGTAAAGAGATTCATGGTCTTGCAATTTGGATGTGCTCTCTTGATTATGATATTGTGAAAAACGCGTTGATTAGTATGTATTCGATCAAGGTGTAAGAGTGTGGTTACTTGGAACTCAATAATATCGGGTTTAGCACACTTAGACAATTCCAAGGAAGCCTTACCTCTACTTATAGAAATGTTGCTTCTAAAATTGATCCCAATTACGTGACATTAGGAACCGCACTTCCTTTGTGTGCTCGAATGACTAATCTGCTACGTGGTAAAGTATTCTTTTGTTAGAACATAGAGCATGAGGGATTACAAGATTGGCTAAAAAGCTGTTCGATAGTTTACCCAATAAGGAGTAAGTGATCTACACTTCACTATGCGAATTAAGGAAAGGGATCAATGGTTGTTCTGTCAACAGTCAGCTTGCAGCCATTCCGCTCTTGTTGACCAAGGTCAAACTTTATTAAACTTTAGTATATAATAATAATCCTCGTTTGGAGCATTTTGTTGTGAGGGTTATCTTTAAAGAAGAGCTGGATGATTAGGTAATAAGAACAATGCCTTATGACCCGACACCTGCTATCTGGGCCACTGTTATTGGAGGATGTCGGATTCTTGGAAAGAATAGGTTACGGAAATTAGCTACCAAAAAACTGTTGGAAATGAGGCCTCATAGTTTGGGATATTATGTTTTGGTGGCAAACATGTATGCTGATTATGGGTGTTGGGAAAAACTAGCTAAAATAAGAGTTTTGATGAAGGATTTGGGTGTGAATAAGGCTTCAGGCTGTGCATGGTTAGCAGGGTATAGATTTTGGTGGCGGATGCTAAGAACATGAAAGCAGCTGAGATGTATAGTTTGTTGGATGGTTTGAGTAGACAATTGAAAGAAGCTGGTTACATCATGTCTGATGAGGGTAAATAAATCTTATTATTAGCATCCTTTCATGATTTATTTGAAACTCTCTCAATTTCACATTGCTGCTTGAGCCATGTAACTAAAAATATTAGCTTTATGTTAAACAACCATGTTGTGAGTTTATCTTCTTGCCGCAGTATTTAAATACACCCTCAAATCCACGAATGATCAAAAATAGTTTTTTTTTCCTGATGATCACTCTACATTAGAGAACATGAGTCTTTAAGTTGTCAAAATCTTTCTAGGTATGATTTATTCATAAAAGGGACTTGAAAATGCTTGACCAAGGTGTTTCTGCTTAACACAAACTGAACCTGCAGCTTTGTCAACCCCTACAAAATTACCCTTTTTGATCCATTACAAACCACTTAAGGGTGGCCTAGTGGTAAAAGGGCTTTTGACTATCACTCTAAAATGTGTGGCGGTGGGTTCAAACCCTGTGGATTAGTCGGCCAAAAGGTCCGAAACCATGGTCATAAAAATAAATTAAAAAAAAAGAAAAAAACGGCCAGCCTGTACAGAAGTTACCAATTAGAATACTTACCTAACTGGAACTACTACAACATTCTGCTATTTTGTTAGTAATCTTACATTTTGTTGTTTTGTTAGTAACCTTATTTTTATGTGTGCATCTCCCCATTGACAGAAGGTTCCAACATATGCACCTTTATGTCCCTTCAACTCTACTTTCTTGAGTTTGGTTCAGGCAGAAGTGATTGATTATAAAGACCAAAAGTCCATGATTTTAACTGAACTACATCACAAATTGACTCCTATGAACCATGTGGTTCTAGCAACATTTGCAATGTTTCCCAACGAGTTAACAAGGAGGCGGATATCATCTCAAGAAGATGACTCAAATGGAAAATTACCTAAAGAGTAGAACCAACTACCAAGCCTGCATCAATGTCAACAGGGTTGATCACATTTTTAAGCCCTCATTAATTCTCAACAACACAATGATCAATAACATATCACCAAGACATAAACGTCAAGTCACATAATATTATGGTGTCATGATTAAGTCCAGTAACATATGTGGACTAGTAAGGCGCGATCACATACTCATATGTTACTACCATATACATGACTATACCCTTTTGTGAATTATTGTTTCTCCATGTTGTGCTAGATCCACAAAAAAGTTTCACAAAATAAATCCACTAAATGAGGTGGATGTATGTGATTGGCTTAATAGAAAGAAAGAGAAAGAACCTATACTCAAATGCACCAATAAAATAATTTTTTGGATTTATTTTATGGAACTTCTTTGCGGATTTATCAGTTGACTTATGGTTAAGATTGTCCTTATTGACAATGATGTGGGCCTCGCCCTGCACATGTAATTTTCCAGACAAGTCATCATCTTTAAATCCTATCCTCTTTCTTTATAGGGATTGATTCACACACCATTTTGTACAACACTGTAATGCATAGAGAGTACACATTACAACATTGCAATGCATAGAATGTGGTGCAAGAATAAAAAAAGTTGGTGTGCAAATCACCACCCTTTCTTTATACACGTTAAAAATTATTGCAAATGTAGTCCTTTTATAAAGTTTCCTTAGCAAAACGCAAGTGAATATCATGTGAAGCCATCATTACAACGTATAGATGTCTATTAGCCTGTTTGTAAGAATGAACACACCTAAGACACAAGTGTTATGCACAGGTTTGAACTATTAGTTTAGTTAGCTAAACTCTTCTCATCAAACCTATATATCCATCCGCGTATTTAGAAATTCTGCGAATAGATTTTAAGGAAAATATGTAATTCCGATCTAGTTGCTTATAGATGACTCAGTTTCGGTTAAATAGGTATTTGTTTGTGAAGCAAAACAAATTAGTACAATGGGACCGCTAAATCTTTAAAACCATAACTAACCACAGAATGTTTATCTGCTCTTCCTCCCTCTCTCGAGGGAAAACGGCCAAACACAGTTGGTAAAGCAAAAACAGTGGTCGGTTTGACAATTGATTTTCTACTTGCACTAATGTTAAACACATCAATGCCATCTTCATCCTCTTCATCTTCTCAGTCGTTCAATTATGATGTATTTGTTAGCTTCAAGAGAGAAGATACCCGTAAGAACTTTGTTAATCATCTTTATTCAGCTATGCAACAAAGACTAATCCACACTTGCAAACATGACATAACACTTCCGCGGAGCGGATTTGTTGGTCCAGCCCTTTTAGAGGCCATCGAAAAATATCCTCTCATTGTCATAACATTCTCCAGTTAACTATGCAGATTCTTATGGTGCTTGGATGAACTTGTAGATATCACGAGCCAATCGATATTTATTGCATCAATAATTTTTAATGTAACAAGAATCAACACATCAATTATCTCTAAAGAAAATTAAAATTAAAAAAAACAAGACAAAAATGTCTTGTGGGTCAGTCGATCTGTATCGACCCAGTTTACCATAAATGAAGAACTACCCATTACAAAACCGGATTTTACTTCATCTACATTCGAAGGGAAGGCTGGATGCAAACCAGCTGATGAGGCAAAAAGTGTACCGCTTTTAGGGGGTCATTTAAGCCCTAAATCGAGATTATTTGATCAAATATTGCCATAAATCGTTCCTTTTGTCATTTCGATGTTAGGCTTAAGAAAACTGGCAGACTTCCAATTGGTAACTTGCTTGAACGTCTTAAGAAACAAGATCGGAGGTGTACTACGATAAATTGGTTATATTTAATGTGTAGGTAACTACTAGTGATATTATGTTAGGAGCCAGTAGTCGGCTCGACATAGGATGAAGTAGAAGCTTGTAAAGTTAGGGAATATCGTACACGGCCCTACAACTAGTATTAAGGAATATAACCCGTCATTCATACAATTGTAGCAAACTAATCAACCGGTAAAAGATATCTAGGGAGTAGTGAAATCTAAGTAAACACATTTTCTCTTATTATTGTTTCCACCACAAATTTACTTTAGTTTCATTTTATTTTTATTTTATTTGCATTTGTAGTAAAATTGGGTTAGTTGACTAGCAACTAATTCCGCCCATTCTTCCAAAAACCGAGATTTTTACTTGTTTTCCATAAAACATAAAAATACAAAAAGAATCATCCCTCACCTCTAGACCTAGTTTAATTGAGTTTTAACCCTAGCGAACACTATTCTTTGAGTTGAATGATCAATCCTCCGGTACTTGTCACTATACTATACTACAACGATCGCCTGGTGAGTGTTGCAAGCTTCTCAAAATCCCTTAAAAGGTAAAACATTTTGCAAGGTTGCAAAACCACGCATCACCAGCAAACCATACAACTTATGAAAATATGAAATTCATCCAAGAGGTAACGAAAAACGACAATTTTCACTAAATGGCGTCGTTTTCGCAAGCCCAAAAACGGCGTTGTTGTTTTGTACGCCGTATTAAAGTTATTATAATGGACAACTACAGGGATGGAAAGTGTAATTATTAAAGATGAAGGATGAAAGATGAAAACTTGGAAATCATAGGGACTAAAATTGTAATTAACTCTAAGCATTATTTCTATAACTTTGTCCACATGCGATACATTTTTACAACATTTAACAAAGACACTGTTGAGAAAAGTTTATGATGGCATTGGCATCCAATGTGATTGTGACATGACTCGTTTCCACTGACAGGGCATTCATTGCCTGGAAATTTCCTTCATTTCTACTTGAAGAAAAAGTTAACAATCTCTATCAATATTTTACTCAGTATCTACATCAACCATACCTTTTCCTAACTTGATGATCTACAAAGGTCTTGCGGATATCTTTTCAAACACATCATCAATGGCATCTTCATCCTCGTCTTCTTCTCGGTCATGGAAGTATGATGTATTTCTTAGCTTTCGGGGGGAAGATACCCGCAAGACCTTTGTAGATCATCTCTACAAGGCTCTTGAAGACCGACTGGTTCGCACTTACAAGGATGATATTACACTTCCAAGGGGTAAATCTGTCGGTCCAGCCCTGTTGGAGGCTATCCAAGAATCGCATATTGCTGTGATAATATTCTCCAAAAACTATGCAGATTCTTCGTGGTGCTTGGATGAACTTGTACATATTATGAAATGCAGGGAAGAGATGGGACTAACTGTTATCCCAATTTTCTATGACGTTGATCCATCGGAAGTGAGATATCAGAAAAGGAAATTTGGAGAAGCTTTTTCCAAACAAGAGATGAAGAATGTTACAAAAGCTGAATCATGGAGAAAAGCCCTTACTGGTGCAAGTAACTTATCTGGATGGGAACCCAAGAATGTTGCCAATGGGTAATTTTCTTTTTCTTAACAAATTTATATATATACTTGAGCATCTCAAAACTTTGTCTTGTTTAAGCTCCTAAGCTTAATCGAGTAGCTCGGGATGGATCAAGCTTAATTTTTTTAGCTCAATCTCGATCAGTTCATGCTTTCAACGAGGCAAGCTCAAATAGCTCGGCTTGTTTAAACTTATACCGTCTATCTAGGTGTATTAGGTTTTATCCCTTGAATTTGAAACACCCGAAGTTTATACCATTTTTTATCATTCCCTTCAACACGTATAGAATTTATAACAATTACAGTTTACATCATAAAAGTATTAAGGGTCAACCCATAATAAATTTACATGTAACAAAAAAACACTATTTAACCCAAACGCAATCCATGACTACATAATTCCATTGCATGACACCAAAGTGTTTTTAAATTCGAAAAGGTTATATTTACAAACCTGACATCCGCTGATAAGGACTACTTGAGGCGGTCAATCTCTAAGAAATACATAAAGGAACTGAATTCTAATACTACTAAAACTACTAACTTTTCTTAAAAAAATTTCTTCTCTACTTTCATAGAATGCAAATTACATAATTTATAATGCAAAAACAATAACTGACTAATGCATGATCTCCTAGACTTTAGGAACAAAACTAACAAATAAACATGGGACTAATGCATGAAGTGGTGGTCCACTCCTCTTCCTAAATGCATGCAACAACTATGAACGTAATGCACTAAATAAACGTTAAAATGGATTTGGTCTTCTGTCAACAAAACCAAATGTAAGTCGTTTGACTCGACTCTTTCGTTTGGACTTGGTTTGTAACTTCAAGCACGTATCAATACTCCGCGCCTAAAAACGAGTCTTGTCCTCAAGACTCATGGTGGTGTACCGCGTGTCATGTGATTTCCAAGGTGGTTTCGGTTCAGTTTGGAGAAAAACAAACTTTGGTGGATAGCATTGGTGACCGGAATGACATGTCTTCACGCATCGAAAACCAAGGGTGATGAAGAGTGAGGGCGAAAACCGAACTTGTTTGGCTTCTAACTTGTCCTCCACTGTGGAAAAGTCGCAGGTTTGATGAATGTTGGTTGAATGGAAGGTGAACATATCACGTTGGATTATTGGAGACAACACAGGATGTGTATAGGTGGTGACCTTGATGTCGGTCTTGGTGATGGTTGTAGTAATGTTGACGGTAGTAGTGATGGTTTGGGTGACAATGTCTTTCGTTGTGATTTCAGGTTTCTCGGTATTTAGTGGTGGTGGTGGTGTGATAACTTGTTGTGTGCCTGTCTGTGGTGTGGTGATCAATGGTGTGTTGGTTGCTCGTTGGTTAGATTGGTAGATCGATGAGATGAAGGCTAAGGTGTGTTTTTGTTTTTCCATGATAATGTTGAGTTGGGCAGTGAATGCGGTTTGAGATGCAATGAATTTGGATAACGAGTCGGCAATGGAGGCCATGGACTTTTTGATGGAATGTTACGTTTTGGAGGCATAGTTCGAAGCAATGAAAGCACCAAATTGATAGGGACTACTTGAGGTAGTCAATCTCTAAGAAATATATAAAGGAACTGAATTCTAATACTACTAAAACTACTAACTTTTCTTAAACATTTTTCTTCTCTACTTTCATAGAATGCAAATTACATACTCCGTAATTTATAATGCGAAAACAATAACTGACTAATGCATGATCTCCTAGACTTAGGAACAAAACTAACAAATAAACATGGGACTAATGCATGAAGTGGTGGTCCACTCCTATGAACGTAATGCACTAAATAAACGTTAAAATGGATTTGGTCTTCTGTCAACAAAACCAAATGTAAGTCGTTTGACTGGACTCTTTCGTTTGGACTTGGTCTTTAACTTCAAGCATATATCATCCGCAATCACTTAGTGAGTAAACGGGATCTAGTAAACTGTAAACAACATAAAGGCAACTACTATCGTGGTTTAACAAATATGTTGAAAACACATGAAAAGGTTTATAGACCCCGGTTGAGTGAAACTTGATGGTTCAATCCAGGTATCAAAACCTCAAAAACCGAATAGTAACTACCCCGTATGTAACATTAACAGTGTTTGGTTCAGCCGGTCAAACCCAAACCAGGTTTTAGACCACTGGTCAAACCAATCTTCACATAACAAATTGCTTTAGTTGCTAATTAGTAAATCTAATTGCTTAGGTGAACAAAAAGTCAAAACCTGCAACTTTCCCAGTGCTGTCTGCACCCTTTTTTCCACTATCAATCCTTAATATAATTCTTATCATTGTAATCACAAACTTGAAGCTAATTTTTAATTTTTACATTTTCTCACCAACCCAGTTAGATTAACAACTAAAGTAAACAACAGACAATTCAACAAAACCAAGAAAAATAAGTTACACTACTAAAAAGTCTGAACTTTATCTTTGAGGACAACCAACAAACACCATGTTCAAAGATCATAGAGGAATAATGGTCATAACGACTATTTGTGATATTGAGTTTTCAAATGGACCATACATGCTAATTATCCATTTATATTTATCCACTTTGCAGACATGAGGCAGCTGTCATCAAAAAAATTGTCGATGCAATTTCAGATAAGTTGCTTTCGTCAAACTCAGATATTGACGAAGAGCTTGTTGGAATGAGGGACCGCGTAAAAGATTTGATATCAAGATTAGATATTGGGGCAGGTGGTGTGCAAATGGTTGGGATATGGGGTGTTGGAGGCGGTGGTAAGACTACTCTTGCCACTTCTGTTTATATGAAAATCAAGGACCGTTTTCAAGGTCACTGCATTGTTGACAATATTCGTGAGGAATCAAGCAAATCTGGTTTACGGAAATTGCAAGGAGACATGTTATCGGCTGTTTCTAAAACAAGAGTGGAAGTACACAGTGTTGTAGAAGGAAAACAAAAGCTAAAAAGTATGTTACGTCGTAGTAATGTGTTGGTAATTCTTGATGACGTCGATCATCTCGACCAATTAGAGGCGTTAGCTGGCTCACATAATTGGTTCGGTGGTGGAAGTCGAATAATAATCACAACTCGAGATGAACATTTGTTAAGAAAGCACAAGGTGGACAATGTCTCTCATGTCAGACTTTTATCTCGGGACGAGGCTATCAGGTTCTTTAATAGTCATGCTTATAATGAAAAAAATCATTTGAGAGACTACGAAAAACATTCATTAGCAGTGGTATCTTATGCTGCTGGGCTCCCATTAGCCCTTAAAGTTATAGGTTCTTTTCTGTGTGACAAAGATGAGAAAGAGTGGATGAGTACCTTGGATAGACTAAAAGAAATTCCAGAAAGTGAGATTATGGAGAAGCTCAAAATTAGCTATGATGGGCTTAAAAAGGTGGAGAAAGAATTATTCTTGGATATTGCATGTTTCTTCAGGGGAAAAAGCAAAGACGATGATAATATGGAGATACTTGAAGCTTTTGGTTTCCACCCTGACATAGGGATAAAGGTGTTGATACAAAAGGCTCTCATAACCATCAGTCCATATGGTAGGTTTGATATGCATGACTTGATACAAGAAATGGGACACTATATTGTTAGAGGGGAACATCCTAACAACCCTGAAAAACATAGCAGAGTTTGGAAAAGAGAAGAAATCAATAACATGTGTCTTGGGGATACAACAATGGTAAAGGTTAAACTATCTTTTCAAATTATACATTATATATATCTACAGTAATTGATGCACACATGCTGATAGAAGTTAAACTCCAACTCAATCCTTGCACTGTTTCTCCTTTATTGTAGGAAAATGACAAGACTGAAGTGATATCTCCTTATAATATTGATCATCCAGACATCCACTACTTTACTACTCAAAGATTATTCCGAACATGAAGAAGCTAAGGTGGATAATTGTGAACAAGAGCAGTTCTGAAGCACCTACATCACTTTCAAATGAGTTGCGGTATATTGAGTGGTATGGTTATCCTGGAAATCGATTCCCGGACAGTTTTCAACCAACAAATCTTGCTTTTCTGAAAATGGTTCTGGGCTTGCAAAAAAAACTGTGGAAGGGTTGGAAGGTAATTTGATCAGTTCATCCTTTAATTAACATATAAACTATTCATTCAACTATTTAACATTCATCAATAGAATTTACTGGAATTAATGTAGTTGAATAGTAATCGATGTTGATAAATGTCAAAATTAATCAACTTTTAATTTTTATTTTGTAAAAGATTAACCCCTTAAATTAACAAGTTTAATGTTTTAACATACTTTCAATTTAGTCTTGATACAAATTAACTTTAATTTGAAGTCTATTAAACTTTGGAAAGTCATATACAGTACAAAATAAGATAAGTATGCACACCATAGACATTTGCATTATAAATATTATTTTGTGGTATATACATTAATTGTTGTGGTGTGAATATCATTCTTTAAACTTTATATAAAATTTTAATTAGTGCTAACACTTTTTACTGAGAAAACATATGAAATTTGCTACACCCATATAAAAGTATCCACAAAAACAATCCAATCGCTGAGATGTCAGCGGGTGATTAGTTTTTTGTGAGATAGGATCTCACAAAAAACCAATCACCTGCTGACACCTCAGTGAGTGGATTGCTTTTGTGAATACTTTTATGTGGATGTATCATTGCTCAAAACATATTATTGTTAGTTTAAGTTTTATTTCATATCTAACAAACAAATGTATTTACATCCTTTGTAAGTTGTAACACATAAGCATAACATCTTGTTGGTGGAACAAAGTGTTTAATTATATATACTATCTAAAACCCAGGCATTCTCCCACATCGCGACACGTGTCCAAACACTGTAGCATGAACAGTGCTACAGTAAATACGCTACAGTAACTTTTTTTACGTTGCTACAGTACTCGGTACTTTTTTTTTTCCTTAAGAAAATTTGTTTTTTTAAAAAAAAAATAATAATAATACATTTTTTTTTCGCCGCTACAGTGCTCGGTCGGTACAGTTTTTTTTTTTTTTTTTTTTTTTTTTTTTTATAACATAAATTTCTTTAAGAAAATTTGTTTTTAAAAAAAAATACAAAAAATAAAAATAAAAAAATACAAAAAATAATACACTTACAAAAAATTTCTTATACAAATTTGTTTATTTAAAAAAAAAAAAAAAAAAACATACCGAGAAAACAAACAACCAAAAAAAATTTCAACCGCAACGTCAAAAAAAAAAAAAAAAAAAAAAAAAAACCGTAAATATAAACAAATTATGCTTCCAAGTAAACATATGCATACTTGAGATAACAAAATTATTAATTATACCGTACAACCGACAAAATACAAAACACAAAACACACCCGCCGCAACGCGCGGTCAACCCCGCTAGTTAACATATAAACCAAGGCTGTTAAAATCGCGAGTTTACACGTAAGATCGTACGATCTTACGTGCCCACAAGGCAAAAACGTGCAGTATCGTAATAGGATCGAACTTTAGGTGGGATCGTGAGTGGGATCGTAAACTCGGTCGTAAGATCGTATGATCGTTGTCCGATACGAGTTTACCAACTTTGATAAAATGCTAAAACTGGACTTACTAGCCCACTAGTTTATGAACATATACTGAAAACAAAATACAACATAGACAATAAACCTACTCGCTACCTATTTTAAAGATCTTGAAGCCAACACTCTATTTATTCTTCATGTGCTCTTCGGTTGTGAATGAAATGAAAGGAGGTTGTCTTTTCTCTGTGATGGAGAGATAAGGTTAGTGACTAAGTTTGTAGATGTTGTGACTACAAGGGATGTCATGTCCGGTTATGTTTGATGAAGTCATATCAAGATGAGTTTTTGATTGTGATAATCTGAGATTTCAAGATGATAGGATCAGGTGAGAGGATATGTGGTAGGCGATGATAACACTGTGTGTGTTTTTATTAGCCCAAAGTTGCTAAATTACATTAAAATAATTAGTATTTTATTTTCCACATGTGCATCTGTGTTCATTAATTTAGTTACAGGTAATTATTTTTTTAATTTGAACTAGTAGTGAAGTAATTTGTTGTTATACTTGAATGTTGGAGGATTAACAGGAATTCAAAACGTTATATTCGTTATATGTGTTTACAAAATATGAAAAATTGGTAGGATCGTAGGATCTCGATCCGATCCTACGATCTCGATCTTGCAAAGACAAAAACGATCTTACGTGGGATCGCGATCTTGACAGCCTTGATATAAACTACTTATTGATGTATTGGTTATTTTATGGGTAAATGTCAAAGCACCTGATATATTTTATGTCCAAAAAAATTGACTATACCTGACCATTGACAGTGACATTACTACGCCGGGTCAAACTTGTTACTTTATGTAACTCATAAAAGCACAAATAAAAACTGGTTTTGTAGTTCAGTTTGTACCTTTAAATTAATTTAGTTTTTATATTTTTGGGAGGGGTACTGTTAACCGGACGGTCCCTGGCCCACCAGGGACCCACCCACTGTCCCCTTTGTCCCCCTATGTTCCCCACTTTATTCCAGTACAGCACAGCTTTTTGTCAGTTTCTGTTCCGTATTTTTGACAGTTTTAAGTGTTTGATATATTAAACTTTATATTTTCTGTTCCGCACTTTCAGGTTTATAGCTTTTTAATATAAATAAAATTAAAAAAAAAAAAAAAAAAAAAGGGGGGGGGGGGGGGTCCGGCTAACAAAAATGGGTACCGTTCGGTTATCCCATCCCTTTTGGGAGCTTCACCCGTGACACGACAAGCATGATAAGATATCATACTTAGTGAATAGTGATAAACTGTGGTATTAATTGTACGAGAAATGATAGAACCACAAAACTAAATCCACAAAATCAAATCAATCAACTACCATGTGGTCTAGTGGTGAGTGCTTAACTTGTTAAGTGAGCCACAGAGAGAGTAGTACCGGATGGGTGACCATCCGGGAAGTCCTCTTTGACCACAGGGTTTGTTGATACTAGGTAATGAAGAGAAGACCCTGTAAGCCATTAGTTGTGCAGGTTCAAATCTGAGCCGGCCCCGGTTTTCATCCGGCCGTTTCTCCAACGAATTATAATCGTGTGGAGGCGGTACGGTTTCCGGGCGGACGCCGTTAATAATCCCCACTGCGCCAGCATGGACCCGGTTAAGACAACATAGTCTGGGTATGTGGTGGATGAGGGCCTCCCTTGGGGTAGGTGCGACTCTTTTCCAAAAAATGAAAGTCACCGTTCAAAAAAAAAAAAAAAAAAAAAAAAATCTACAAAATCATCTACAAAATACAAAATGATGTGTCACGTTATGATTAGTGTATTTTTTTTTAGTTTTTCTCTCTTTTAATTTATAAGCCAATAATTGAGTGACACATCTTTTTGTGGATGATTTTGGGGATTTTGTTTTGTGGTTCTATCATTCCTCTGATTCTACCTATATTTGTATTCATTAGCATCTACCACACCTTAAAGTGCTTCAACTCACTCATATGAAGAAACTAGTCAGCACACCAGATTTTGATGGACTCCCCTCTCTTCAAAAATTGGAAATCTCTGGATGTGACAAGTTAGAAGAGATTCACCCATCACTTGGAAATCATAAAAGTCTCAAATACATATGGGCTGCCTGTTCCAACCTTAAAAAGTTTCCAAGGATTGACCAAATGAAAAACCTCGAAACTCTTCACATTGTTTCTCACCATTTGAATTTTGAGATCCCAGAAATCCAATCAGACATGGAAAACCTAGTAAAGTTGTTTTTGGGTGGCTTTAGGATGCAAGTTTTTCTGTCATCAGTTGCAGTACATTGTCCCAACCTTTTCTCACTAAACGCGACTGAATATTATTTTCTCTATCGCAGCGGTTCGAATCATTTTTCAAAATTAGATTTCAAACTCTCTCAACTTACTGTGCTCGTACACCTCGACCTGTCATATTGCAATTGGCTTAAAAAATTGCCCGAGTTCCCACCAAGTTTAGCTACTTTTGTAGCAAACTATTGTTACAGACTTACAGACGTAGGTGATTCTATCAGAAATTGTAAATGGTTATGTCAAGTGTCAGTTAGAAATGGGAGTATACTAAATGATGGTGACAGATTACTACAATCCATGCTTCAGGTATGTATGCATGGTTCTCTGTTTTTTGAGTATCAATATTTTAAATAGACAATATTATTAGGTATGTTTGCAGCATTTAATAAATTTGTATAAATTAATTAGGGAAAGGCTATTGAGAATCACTCTATGGTTCTACTACTTGAAGGCCTTCAGATTCCAAGGGAGTTTCGACCTCGTCTTCGTGGTGGGACTGAATGTACATTGCAACTTCCAGAGAACTGGTGCAATGACTTTTGTGGATTTTTAATGTGTGCTGTTATAAAAGGTGATCACTTCTTCTATCAAAATAATCCAAAGATAACTATGAAGAAGGTGAGGGGTGGTTCGATGGGTATTGATTCTCAAGATGAAGTGGTTTGGAAGGAGAGTGTTGATGATAAAAGAACATGGGTGGGGTATGTTTCATTTGGCTCATTAAGACATAATGCGGCATGGTTGGATGAAACATGCAAGGCGGTTTCCTTTTCCATTACCATACAAACCATTAATGATCGAGAGCTATGTCGTGGGTTTGGAGTAAGTCTGGTTCCCAGGTCAAGTGGAAGTGGTCCAACAGATACATCACCACCAGAATATTATTTTAAAATAGAAAAAAGTAATTGTGATATTAAACCTAAATTTCAGTTTGAAAATGATTTAACTTGTACTTTTTGGATCCCCACAGTAACAATGCTAGAGTTGTGTGTGGCCCTTTTAAATAATTATTAGAGAAATGCATATTACCTTGGGTAGCAGAGCATAAGTTCTTCATATTTTCAATTGCTTTAATATCTCTTGTTTTCCTATGCTATAATTTGTTAGCTTTAATTCTGTTCCCATGAGGACTTGTTTTATTACGTTGTGGTGACATTCAAAACAAAATCCTTGTCTGTAAATCTGGTGAAATCCCTCAACTTTAGTTATCATTGGGTCAACAATTTTCCGAATCATTTTATTCTTTCATGGTGATGAAAATTAGTATGGATGGATGTTAAGCAATTGGTTCTCTGTACGTACTCTATGCGGACTCACTGTTTGATTAAATGCTCATATGATCATTCCTGGTTGTTTTTTAGTTAAACTAGCATGGTAGATTTCTTTCTTTCCGAATCGTTTATAGTTTTTATGTGTTGGTATGTACAATACAATGAAGTCACACATTTTTTTGAAATTATATGTTAAATCTCCATGGCGTCTGTGGTAAAGAGGCCCCCATTGTTTGATCATGAAAATTAAGGCGCATTTGAAATCCGAAACTCAAATTTGCTACTTTAGATTGTAAAGATTTGTATATTCTTAAAAGTATTGTCTTGATGCAAGTACCGGTATGAAAATCTGGATTAGACATCCAAATTTCAATCAGGCTTCATGATAATTGTAAGATTGAAGGGACCCCAAGCCTAACCGGTTCTCACTATGCCAATTACCTCATTCTGCTGCATAGCCTATATACGCGTGATTTTTTTGTTGTGTTTACATAGCACTCGTTGACCGAAGGCCTTTGCCTATAAGGATCATGTCATCATATGTGAATATTAACAGAGGTGCATAGTGATCCTACTTGATTCATCACAATACGTAACAAGTCATTGATCTCCTTGACTGAAATGTTTTGAGTTACTTGTCTTTTGCTAGATTATATAAGGTGTAGTTGAAAAACTCGTTCAAGAAAACACATCCAAGTAATACCCATGTATATAACTTTTACCAGGTTTTGTATATACATGAAACTTTGATGTATCTTTCATGCACAAGCATATAGCAACGATGAATGAAAATAATGGATACATGTTAGCAGGGCAAGAAAAAATGCTTCAAAGATTATCAACTAACAAACAAGTTAATGGACATGAAACCACAAACTCGGAGTGGCAATTTCGACCAATGTTTTCATATACGGGTCGATTTGAGTTTTCTTTCGTCTCCAAAGGGTTAACTGGGTCAAGACAACATAAGTAATCTAAGGGTTTGAATGTTGTCAAAAGTTTGTTTTCTAAGCATATATACAACCTATTAATATGATTTGGATTAGTATTGAAATAATATTCTTTTTGAAATCAAAATCAACACAACTTTTTTTTTTTTTTTTTTTTTTTTTTTGCAAGGTGAATTAAAATTAACTACAACAAAATGTACAACATAAGCATAACTGATTGGACATACCCAAATCAGTATTCATCCAGACAACAATACTACAACTATCTGATATTACTAATCAATACTGCACTATCAAGACTTACATCTAACCCATTCTGTTCCAACACATACATTCCCAACAGTTCACCTATTAAATGCACCATTACCATCTAGCTACATTTCCATATCATCCTCCCACCAATACCATTCAACCAGCTCCCACAATAGCAAAGGTAGGAAAAGATGTATGGTTTCACTAGGCACCAACCATTCCTAGTCAAGGGCTCTTCTAGGACCTCTACATTTCCCTCTTTACAAAAGGCTTCAAGGCCCTAGAAACACACACCTTGAGAGGAGAAACTACATGCCCCTTGATGGTACACTGAAAGGACCAAGTAGGGTCATATTGCACCCCTCACTATTCCAATCATCCCATGTACCACCTACCAAGTCCATAATACACTTCACACTAGGAAACCCACTTTATGGCTTACTTTGAACTGGAATTAATATTTAACTACACTAAGCTGCACTTATCTCCACCAAGAACTAGTGAACAACTTAATATAAGTCTCATATAACTCTAATTTTCAGTAAACCAAGATACATGGCCATATAGTGTTATGAACTTTGATAAAACAAAGCTTCAAACAGGATTGTATGAAGCTCTGCAATGGATCAATCCATACTTACAGCATACTCATCAGAACAAATACTATCCCAAACTGTTGGGAACACATTTTGTATTAATTCAAGTCTCGGTCATTACATTTTGTAATAGGTTGCTTTAATTTTATTCTTATTATGTTTTATGTTAAATAGGCAACATGTAAAAGCCTATAAGGCTTAAAAGCCCACGTTAAATAGCATGGAAGGATCTAGGTGTGTTACCCTAGTTCTCTTCCTATAAATACCTATGTATGGTTACGTTAATTCTTGTTGGTTATTTGATTATCTTAAAGAAACTCTTGCACTTTTAACTTTCACATATCATATAATCATCCAATCCTTATATCTATCTCGTTCTTATCATTACAATACTTGTGTAATCATAATATGGTGACCTAACAAGTGGTATCATTCGCCAAATAGAAGATTGAAGTGTGGTTTCCATATTAACGTGGGGTTAGGTGGTAGTTTTCTCCATTTTGTGCTTGTTTCTTTGTTTCTTTCTGATTAGTGCTCAAATACTCATCATTTTGCTCCTATATTAGACTGTAAAAATACCAAAAACACCAAAATATGCTTAATTATATTGCAAATATCCTTGGATTGTGTTTTTATGTGTTTCAGGTACAAAAGGATTGAAAACAAGTGAAAAATGAGCAAAGTTTGATGAATTGGCAAAAACAGTCCCTGAACTTTAAAAAATTGACAGAATTGGCCCCTGGAGGAAGATTTTGGAAGAAAAGTCAACATTGGTCCTTGGGAATTCACAAATTATCAATTTTGGTCCTTGGATATAAAGTTTGAAGGATTTGCAAATTGGTCCCTTAAGTTTCAACAATTGGCATATTTAGTCCCTGAAGGACCAAAAGTGAAAAATTACATTCACGGACCTTGGACTATGGAAACTTGGCAGAATAAACCCTTGGAATAACTTTGGAAAAGCTCCAAACCCAGCCCCTCCAATTTTCAGAAATTGCAAGTTTGGTCCTTGTGCTTAACTAAACCAAAGGGACCTTTGTTGTTATTATAACCCAAAAATCCAAATCCAAACAAACCACAGCCCACCCTTATTACTCCTAGGCCCATACCCTAAGCCCAAAACCTTCCACCCCGTTTAATACCACCCCTGGTCAAAGGACCAGTAAACACCTTCTTTCTCCCTCTTTTCCCGCTCCCCTGCTCCCCCTCCAATCACCCTCCTTTTCCTCACCTTCCACCACTCCTGTCCCCCTCCACCTCCACTAATAACCAAACTTCATTAATACCCTCACCTGCCAAACCAAACTACCCCAACCTGCCAAGTTTGTTTTTCCCGCCAAAAACACCTTCAAGGGCTAGGATCAATTGCAGCTCATCCAAGGGTCCAAAAAGAAGTGGGAATGAGAGAGAAGCCACCCAAGGTCTATAAAAGTGAAGAAAAATGAGAAGGAAGCAAGTAGTTAGAGTAGAATATGAGTAGAGTAAATTAGCTTGTCGAATTAGCTTAATTACCCAATTTTATTGTAATTTCTAGCTTAAAAACCTTGTATTAAGGATTTCCAGTGTACTTGAATTTCATTTCAATCATTAAATTCAAGCTCTCATTTCTAAATTCCAAATTTGTATTTTCAAGTATAAATTCAAATTATTGATAAGGTGCTAAAAGTTGTTGTTTATTGTTTGTTTAAGCTTCTTTCAGTTCATGCATAAGCTTTTTAAAGTTCTCAAAATATTTGAAACAGTCTAAGAAATTAAACTCAAAAATACAAAAAAAAAATTAGAATTAAATAGTTAATAAATCAAAAATCAGGAAAGAAGAAGAAGGAATCTGAGCAGGGTAGTCTTTTGGCTTGAAATGGTTTTAGTGGCTTAGTGGTAAGCTACTGGGAGTGTTCTTGGTCTTTGGTTCATTAGTTCACAGCTTGAATGCATTTGTAAGCAACATCTCAATTTTTTGCTTATTACTGTGCAAGGGCTTATTCTTTGCTTATTTATGCTTCTTCTTGCTTATTAGGTGTATTTAAATCAATTTAGTGCTTAATATTAGGTTCTAGTGCTTTAATTCTCTTTGTGCTAAAAATTTCTTAGTTCACTGCCTAAATAGCATAGTTTAGAGCCCTAGTTATTTTGTGGTTTAATCTATTGTTTTTGTGCTTATTTTAGTCTACTTAATCATAATAAGATATTAGAAATCAGTTTCATAGCTTAAATCATCCATTTGTTTCAAAAAATTAAAAATCAGGACCCTTAAGGGAGTGTTTGGATTTGCTGACTTCTAGTTGTTATACTCAGTGTTGGGTGTTATTTTTGGTTCATACATGTCACTTAAGCCTGTAATAGAGTAGTCTAAACCTTAAAAATCACAAGTTATTTGTTAAAAAGTCAAAATTATCTTTAATCCATAGGGTTTAGTTCACTGTTAGGATCTTTAGATAATAAGCTCATCAAATCTGTTCATAAGTAGTTAATGTAGCTTAATTTACTTTCATTTTAACTTAAAACATCATTTTCAATCATTAGAATTAGATTAAAGTTCAATTTAGTCAACTTAGCTCATAAATCAAAAAAGTCAAATTTCACCTCTAGGCAGAAAGCAAATTTTTCAATGATTTTTCATGATTTTAGATTCCAACTCTAGCCTTTAAGATTTTTGGAGGATAAAGTCCATCAGCTAGTCTAGTGAATCCTTACCTCAACTTATTTTTAAGATTTTTTCTAAGTGCTTATTTGAGCACTTATTTAGACCTGCAGGGCAAGTTTATGCCCTGCATCATGGCCTTAGTCCTAAACAGGTTACCTTCATGAGCCTCCCCTAGGTTGATTAGTGGGCCCCAACCTTTGCATTTTATCTTTTTGGGAAGCTTATGAATACAGCTTATTAGATTTGTGCTTATTTGGGCCTTAGAAAGTTTTGACCTTAGCTTAAATTACTCTAGAAGTTGACCTGTTCACAAACCTCACACTGAGTGGTCACGGTGAATTGCCCAACTTCATAGACCCCTCTAGTGCTTATTAGTGGGACCCAGGGATTAAGCTTTGGCTTTTTTAAAAGCCCACAAGCTCAGCTTTTTAGATTAAGTTTCACCTTGGACTTCCAATCATCTTTGTGGGCCCCACAAGGCCTGCAATTTGGTCATTTGTAGCCTACCTTAGTGTTAAGATTGTGATTTTGCTTATTTGCTTAAGGTAGCTTATTGCCTATGCTTATTTCTTTCCTTTTTGCTTATTTCTAGTTATTATAACTTGTTGTAGCTTATTTATCTTTGTGGCATCTTAGTATAGCTTTTTGAGTAGTTTTTTCATAGTTCCAAATCCTAATAAGCTTAAAACACAATCTGTTAAGCTCAGTATCTTCCAAACTGCTTATTCTCAAGTTCCAATCATTTTGTCTTCACAAAAGTTTATTATTTTTAGTATTAAAATAGTTTTGTAAAAGAAAATCAAGAAAAAACCAAAAATAAAAATAGTGATAGCTTCTATTTAAGCCATTTGGCTTATTTTCAGCTTTTTCAAAAAGCAATTTTCATTTTTATAATTTTCATAGCTTCCTGTCATCATATAGTATTTTTAGAAAAAGTTTCAGATTTTTCACTGTTCATTTACTATTTTTCTTAATTTAATTTAGTTTAAATTAATTAATAATTAGTTTTTAATTAATAATTATTATTTATAAAGTAGGAAAAATATATTTTCTGTTTCAAAATTAGTTTTAAGTTATTTTAGAATTTTCCAAATTTAATTTTCATTTTTCTAGCCTAAAATTATAATTAGTTGTATTTTAATATATTTTAAATATTTAAAAAGTAATTAATAAATAGTTTTTAATTGATAATAAATAATTAAAAAGTATAAAAATTATTTTTCTTTTTCTTACAATTTTCTTTTATCATTAGGTTTGTAAAAATGCAATTTTCATATTTGTAGGGTTTAGATTTCTCACGTTTCACGTTTTATTTCGTACGTTTACGTAAATTTAATTTAAACGTACGCATTTGTAGTTTTTAAACGTTTTTAAGTATTTTGCTTTCACGTAATTATTCTCATAGCTTGTTTAAGCTATTTCTTTCTACATTTCCTCAATATTACCAATCACAATCCTTTTCCATTCATTTTCCGCCGATCACAAGCTGTCTAGAATACCATTCACGCCTCGCTGGGACATAACGACCCGTGGAAACACTATCCACGGAGCATTGGCCTAGGCTGTTTGACTATATTGACCACATCCG
This sequence comes from Artemisia argyi, assembly GCA_030686995.1. Lineage (NCBI taxonomy): Eukaryota > Viridiplantae > Streptophyta > Magnoliopsida > Asterales > Asteraceae > Artemisia > Artemisia argyi. Next base: position 147,743,222 of record CM060691.1, on the reverse strand, counting down.
TGGTTGACTTTAGCTGACCATTTAGCGCCGATCAAATTTTGGCGCCGTTGCCGGGGAGGCTTTGCTACGTATTCTAAGCGGTTTGCAGATTAGTGAATCTGGATATACGATCATTGTATATTTACCGTCATTGTTCATATTTTTATAAAAACAAAACAAATTGTAAATTTTACCATTTCAGATTACTTAGGGATTACTTAGTGTGATCTTGGAGGAAACGATTTGGTTTTTCAAAACGATTTCCAAAAACATTGTAAATCAGTTTTCAACGAACACAAAAAAAACCAAAAAGATTTTCTTTCTTATTTTTATAAAATGTTTCTCAAAAGTTTCAAAATTATCCCTCTTTACCCTCCTACCTTTTGATTATTCATTTCTCACCCTCCAAAACCCTTTGATTCTTTCTATGTCTCATCTTCACCTTCTTGTTTGTCGATGGTGTGGTGGTCCTTATAAAGGTGGAAATTGCCCCGGTTGTAGCATTGTGAGTTTGGGAAACGGGTTTGTCTATGACCAAAATCCTACAATGAAACAACCAGCTTCTTTAACCAACCCCCACACCCCGAAATGAAAACATATTCATGTGAATATTGTGGAGGCCCCCACTACAGCTCTGATTGTCAAAATAGGAATCAATTTGTCTATGAACATGTTCCTTGTAACAATCATGAATTTGGTTTTAACCAGCTTTCACAATACACAACCCCTCAACCACTTCCTCAGAGCGAGTTAACTAGAATCGACTTGATTACTAAAACGATTATTGCTCAAAATCAATTCAACAAGAACATTCAAGATGGAATAAACTGTCTTAAGGATCTGATTCTTAGGAAACAAAATCCTCCTGTTAACTCATTTTATCTTGAGGATGAAAGTGATCAGGATGAACCATTTAAAGAAGAAAACTCAAAGGAACCTTCAGATATCTTGATAATGGGGGACAAGGAAGTCAAAGTCAATCCTCTTGAGGAAATAGATGACCTTGTTCCGATCCAAAAGGTATCTGAGAAACCTTTTGATTCGACTTCAGTTGAAACTGCATCAGTAGAAATACAAGGTGAAAAGAATATGACGGAGTCACTAGCCGTTGATCAAATGGAACTTGTAGAATCCATGACTGCTAGTCCTTCTCAACTCCCTCAGTCTGCTGATATCACATCCAAAGTTCCCACTAACTCTCTGAGCATCTTGACACTATTCCTGAAAAGGAATCGGACGAATTCATAATGTCTAGTGTTGAGAACCTTGTCCCAATCCCAAGTGAGTTCCAGGGAATTCTTGACCAAATGTGTGATCTACCTTCCCCTCCTGAAAATTCAAAAGATTATTTTGAGATTCTCTCTTATTTTAATGATGATTGTACATCTTATGGAGACGTTGAGTATGTGGAGGCATCACTGCATCATTCTGATGTTGACCCTCTTCTTGAGGAGTTCACAGATGAACTTACTCACATCAATCCACTTCCATTGGGAAGTGATGATGATTTGTTTGACTTCGAAGCCGATCTGGGAGAAATTGAAAATCTCTTAAATTCTAATCCCGACATCGAGCTTAGTAATTCACATGCTGATGAAAATTCTTTATCTTGTGGAGACATCAGTTATGTGGAGGGATTACCTTCTGAGCTAGTTAGCTTAGAAGAAGAGAATGATGAAATTGACACTGAAATCAAAGATGAAGCTCTTCGTGCAACATTATTGAATGTGAGTCTCCTCATTTCTAAAATCGAGGCTTTCAATAAGAAACCCATTTCATCTCCTATCCCCATTAAGGATAGTGACATTCTTTCCGATGATTCTATACCGGAATTTGAAGCCTTCAATTTTGATCATATGGGAGAGAAGATTACTGGCGGTACCACTTCTCATTCTCATAATTCTCTCCCTGAATATGAATCATTTTCCTTCGAGGAGTTCTCCTGTGAACTCACTCATATCATATCTCCGCCGGAGTATGATAACTTCTACTTTGATCTAGACACACCCGGGATATGTCTTGATCAAATGAGCTTGAATGATGAGATTCATGATGTTGAAACTATGAATCCTCCTCCTGATGATGATGGGTTAGTCATGATGTTTATCATGACTTTCTTTCTCTTTTTCGTCTATCCCGTGACTTCCCCTGTCCTTCACTCCTTCGGGAATGAAGACACTATCTTTGACCCCGGCATTTCCATTTACCATTCTAGGTAAAGCCGGGAATATATCTCATCGGTGTGGAACTTTCACGTACTTCAATGTTTATCCAAACATCTTGAATGAGAGTCCAATGGAGATTGTCTCTTCCATATGTTGCTTCCCCAAGAACCAATGAATTCGGGGTCGAGTCAGGCTAGTCACTCGGTAAACAAAAACATTAGCATCACATGGGTTTTCACCCATGCAAACTGTCTTCTTTCTATTTTCTAACACTAAGTGTGGGGGAGTTTCCTCTGCTGTTGTTTGCCTTTGTATGTTTTCTCATGTTTGCAGGTACCCTTTGGATTGTGATGATTGACGCGCCTGTTTTCAATCCAGCCGCCCAATATCCTATCCTTTTGCTAACACTTATTTTAGGGATATCATTTTTAATCCTTTTTGTGAAAAACAGATTTCTGTTTCACACTTGGCTATTAGTATTACCTTTTTACGTTCAAAGAGTCGGCATAATAGCTGGGACTTTGAATATTGAGGGCAATGATAAGGCGAAAAGTGTACCGCTTTTAGGGGGTCATTTAAGCCCGAATACGTGATTATTTGATCAATTATTGCCCTAAATCGTTCCTTTTGTCATTTTAGGTACTTTTGAGATGAAATCTGAAAAAGGAAGCATTTTGGACGTTTTTGGAGCGATTAAGTGAAGAAAATGGCAAAGTCTCAAAATCCTTGCTGGGAACAGTACCTGACGACGTCAAGACTTTACAAGTGACGACGTCAAGACTTTACAAGTGACGACGTCAAGCTTGGCAAAAGAAGTGGATAGGAAGAATACACATGACGGCCCAGAACTATTTCAAGTATAAAATGCCTGACGGCGTCACCAAGGCCGTCAGGGTCATTTTGCAAGTGACGGCCCAGAGCATTATTTCTACATGACGGCGTCAAGAATGGATCTAGGCAATACGACCCTTAATTTGGCAGCGAGTTGACGGCGTCACAAGCCAAAACGTGACGCCGTCAGGATGTATTATCTATATATATTTTCCCAATTTTCATTCATTAAGTCGTGGAACTTTTGGAGAGCTTCTTTGTGAAAACCCTAGATGAATTTTCTGTAATAATAAGAGTTTCAACCCTTGTTCCATCCATGTTCAATTGAAGATAAGTTTTCCAATAATCATACGATATGTCTATGTATTGTGTGATTCTATCTTATGCTTGTCTTCTTTTTAACATGCTAGGCTAGGTTTTTATTGTGTTTGCTTAGATGTAGTGAAACCTAGATGTTGATTATTGGTTGATGGTTTGTTTATGATTGTTGTGGATGATTGTATTCGATGTTAGGCTTAAGAAAACTGGCAGACTTCCAATTGGTAACTTGCTTGAACGTCTTAAGAAACATGATCGGAGGTGTACTACGATTTTTGGTTGTATTTAATTCATAAGCGAATTCTAGTGATCCCATGTTAGGAGCTTTTAGTCGGCTCGATATAGGAGTGAAGTAGGAGCTTATAGAGTTAGGGAATTTCGTACACGGCCCTACGACTAGTATTAAGGAATATAACCCGTCATCCATGCAATTGTAACAAGCTAATCAACCGGTAAAAGATATCTAGGGAGTAATGAAATCTAAGTAAACACATTTTCTCTCATTATTGTTTTCACCACAATTAGTTTTAGTTTTATTTTATTTTATTTTGATTGCATTTTTAGTTAATTGGGTTAGTTGACTAGCAACTAATTCCGCCCACTCCTTCAAAACCGAGATTTTTACTTGCTTTTATAAAAATATAAAAATACAAAAAGAATCATCCCTCACCTTTAGACCTAGTTTAGTAGACTTTTTAATCCTAGCGAACACTACTCCTGAGTTGAACGATCAATCCCCCGGTACTTGTCACTATACAATACTACAAAGATCAGGTACACTGCCTGGCGGGGATTGCAAGCTTCTCAAGATCCCTTGAGAGGTAAAACCTTTTGTGAGGGCGCAATCCCGCACATCAAGTTTTTGGTGCCGATGCCGGGGAGTAGTTATTGTCTAGGTTAGAATTTCTTTTTATTAGGTCTACTTGCTAGATTCCTTTCTAGTAAGATTTTTATTTTTATTTTTATAGGTCTTCTTTAGTCTATCTTTTCTTTGTGTCTTTGTTTGTAAAAACCTTTCCATTGACTATTCCGTTAGCCATTATAGAGAACGCGAATCCGCCATACTACCAACCATGAAATTCACCCACTCCTAATGACATCTTAATGTTCAAACAACATCAAGATGAACCTATCTATGATGCATGGACTCGTTCTAAATATTTACTCCGAAAAGTCCCTCATCATAGTTTCGATCTGTGGTCCCAAATTGAAATATTTTACCATCGTGTCGACTACTATACCAAAATGGATATTGACCATGCTGCAGATGGGGACCTTTGGGGATTAAGTGCTGAAGAAGCATGGGAAGCCATAGAGAATTGTGCCCAACTCGCCAAAAAGTTGGATAACCCAACAAACGTTGTTACAGATCAATTGATCGCAAGTTTGAGGGAACAAGCAAGAAGTTTGTTTGGGGATAATAAGCCTATAGATGAGATACCTAGGTGCATGGAGTGGTTTGATTCCACCATAATACAAGATGAACACATAGGTAATCTAGATATAATGGAGGATGAGGTGGATAATCCAAGCTCACAAAGTACCTCACAAGTCCTACCATCATTTGATGCACACATACCACCCGTGACTTACCCGGAGGAAGTAGAAGAGACTATAAGAGCCCCATTAGAGGTAGAGCCCTTAGACCAAACACATCTCGATGAAATAGGTTTGAATACTTGTAGTCACAACCTTTCTCTTTGTTCTAAGGAAGTTCCTAGTTTTGATGAACCAGAGCCTCAACCAAATCCATTATCTAATCTTCCATCCTTGGATGAAATTTTAGGAATTAAAAAAGGTCCCGATCCACCCATCAAACCATATAGTCTGGGTAGTCTTGGGATAAAGGTAGTAGACTTTAAGCCTTGTAGAGAGGAAGCTGACATAAGAGTGAAACATAACCTTACATGTTTACATCACCCATTTATGATTGATCACAAGAAATATTATGGGTTTAAACCGGGTTTATTAGGTCAAGATGGATCCCCAACTAGTAGTCTCTTGAAGTTGATAGAAAATGATCCCTTTCTAGGAGAAAATCTTAATCAACCCATTAACCCGATTGAATTAGGTAAGGTTATGATGATAGGAGCACAATTCTTTGAGCATATAATTCATCCACCACTCTTTCCTCACGTGGCATATTTCCACCCTAAGGGTGTGTATTGCTACTATCACCCACACTTAATCCTAAGTGTAGGGAAAACCTCCCCTATTTCTGTTAAATAAGGGTAGAGTCAGGCTCGTGACTCGAACAAAAACAAGCGCTTATTGGGAGGCAACCCAAGTTTTATTTGTTTGATTGTTTGATTTTATTTGTTTCCGTATGCGTGTTTTATTTTGTTTGTGGATCATGGTTCAAAATAAATTGCAAAAATGCTTTATTTTGTTTTTAACTTCGTCTTAATTACATATAAAGGTATTTTGCAAGAGCTAAGTGTAAGGGGAGACCCAAATTTGTTTATAAGAACGAAATTGAACATGAATCACAACAATATTAAATGAACATGTGTATTAGTAATTGTTTGAGTCAAATGCTTGTATCGAGTCATAATGATGTTTTGCAGGATTTTCCAGGAAATAAGGCATAAGTTTTTCCAGAAATTTTCCGGAAACTTAGCATAAGATTTTTGCAGGACCATTCTGACGGCGTCAGGAGTTACAACCTGACGGCGTCAGGTACTAAAATTTCTGAAAAATTTTGCGAGTTTTGTTTATACCGGAGTCTTAAAGTTTTTGTTGATTCTTCAGTTTTATAAACTCTAGGAAATCTGCAGACATTCATTCCACAATCATTATATCTTAATTTGCTTTATTAGGATTTTTTTTTAGTATATATAAATTGCCGCCGATTTTACGTGAGGTTTGCCGTGCTTGTTTTCTCAGGTTTAACAGGTTACATTGGACAAGAAGATGATGTATATTTCTGGAGGGAAGCTTTCAAAGTTCATTTTCTTGAAAGAAGATCTAACCTTGTTGACACACTATCCACACCGAACGAATCAGGGGAGTATTTGTTTTCATTCTTTTACCTTCATTACTTTTGCATCTTTTTAGTAAATGTTAGGGATAATGTTCAGCCTAAGTGTTAGGGGAGGGTAAATAATGATACCTTAGAGAATACAATTGCACTTGAGTTTGTTTGTTTGATAGTAGGTGTGTAATAAAACTGAGAAAAATACTTGTTAGGGCAATTTTAGCTCCAAATTTAAATTTTTTTACAACATTTAGGAGTGAAGCTTTGGCTTTAATAAGCGTCTCATGGATAGGAGCTATATGACTAGCACAAAAACCGTACCACTCAATATATATATATATATATATATATATATATATATATATATATATATATATATATATATATATAAATAAGGTAGTGACCATCCGAGTACTAGATTAATTGACTAACGTGCCAGCGATCTAGTGTATGACTTGGTGACCATCCGTTATGCAAATAACGTGCCAGCAATCCAAGAAGTGCATTAGTGACCATCCGTTAGTTGAAGCGTCAAAGACTCGCTCCAGCGATCTACTAAGTTCATACATGTGAGGTTCGCCCTTAGACCTGTTGGGAAAAGCCTTAGTGCTTATGAGTGTACCGGTAGCATTCAGATTCTAGAACTTGTGATAGCGATGCATCCCGAGACCACTAGTGAGACTACATTCGTGTAGTTAGGATTTACTACATGATAAGAGGCATTAGGATAACCCATGTTTTTACACATGTGTTCTATATAATTACATTAACTTCATTAGTCAAGTAATTCTCCCACACCTTTGCGTTGTACTCATTTTTAGTACACGATACCCCTAGTACACCCCTCCGAGCATATCTTTTTCTTTTCTAACTTTAAGCATCTTACTTAAAGATAGAATTTGTTACAATCCACCCCAAATGTGCAACCAAATCGCCTTAGCCTTCCTTGTATGCACTCATCTTTAGTGCATTATTGTTATGTGTTTAAGCCCTTAGTTAATTGTCTAATTGATTACATGGTTGCTAAGTCGAGTCATACCTTGTACATATTTTTTTGGGATGATTGGGACTCATGGGTAAAGTACTAGTGTTATGGAGTATTGGGGAAGACGTCAATTATTACCCCCATATGTGCGTTAATCTTAAATAATACTCCAAGTGTTTTGATTATCTTGATTCGAGTCATTAGAATAGTTGATTGTAAAGTATGTAAAAGTTCAAGTGTAATGGAGACATAAATCCCCTATGATGTATTATTTTGGATGGTAGGGCAAGAGTGTATGCAAAAAAAAAATAAAAAAAAAATAAAAAAATAAAAAAAAACAAAAAAAAACATACGGACTACCATCCCGTTTCATTTTATGTTTGTTTCATAATTTTGTAGTTTTGATTAGCTTAAGTCGAGTCGAGTCTTGGATAGCAACGCCATATTATACATGTAATTAACCAAGATGATTAACTCGCCACCAGTAAATATTGCCTTTATCCAACAAAACCGTGTTTATCATATCCCTACACCTCACGTCATAACCGTTTAAAAGACCTCTTTGATAGTTTATCTTAGGTGCTTACGCCAAGTGGTGGAGGTTTGATCCTTTCCCGAAGCCTATGGTAATCTATTTGCTATGACAGGTAGTGAGAGATGTTTTTCATTTCCATATTGTGATATATACTTTATTACACCCGAGAAATGTGAGTATCTAAACACTATTTGTGAGGTGCTAGTGTATAACCTCCGTGCTTGTTTTTGGTTTTAAGTGGAATGATTATTTGTTGTAATTACTTTTATATTAGTGTTAAATGACCCCTAGCTTGTATTTTGATTAGAATAAAAGCGCATTTGCTTGAGGACAAGCAAATCTAAAAGTGTAAGGTTATTTGATAAGGTGAAAAGTGTACCGCTTTTAGGGGGTCATTCAAGCTCGAATACGTGATTATTTGATCAATTATTGCCCTAAATAATTCCTTTTGTCATTTTAGGTACTTTTGAGATGAAATCTGGAAAAGGAAGCATTTTGGACGTTTTTGGAGCGATTAAGTGAAGAAAACGGCAAAGTCTCAAAATCTTTGCTGGGAACAGTACCTGACGACGTCAAGACTTTACAAGTGACGGCGTCAAGCTTAGCAAAAGAGGTGGATAGGAAGAATACACATGACGGCCCAGAACTATTTCAAGTATAAAATGCCTGACGGCGTCACCAAGGCCGTCAGGGTCATTTTACAAGTGACGGCCCAGAGCATTATTTCTACATGACGGCGTCAAGAATGGATCTAGGCAATATGACCCTTAATTTGGCGGCGAGTTAACGGCGTCACATGCCAAAACGTGACGCCGTCAGGATGTATTATCTATATATATTTTTCCAATTTTCATTCATTAAGTGGTGAAACTTTTGGAGAGCTTCTTTGTGAAAACCCTAGACGAATTTTCTGTAATAATAAGGGTTTCAACCCTTGTTCCATCCATGTTCAATTGAAGATAAGTTTTCCAATAATCATACGATATGTCTATGTGTTGTGTGATTCTATCTTATGCTTGTCTTCTTTTTAACATGCTAGGCTAGGATTTTATTGTGTTTGCTTAGATGTAGTGAAACCTAGATGTTGATTATTGGTTGATGGTTTGTTTATGGTTGTTGTGGATGATTATATTCGATGTTAGGCTTACGAAAACTGGCAGACTTCCAATTGGTAACTTGCTTGAACGTCTTAAGAAACATGATCGGAGGTGTACCATGATTTTTGGTTGTATTTAATGCATAAGCGAATTCTAGTGATCCCATGTTAGGAGCTTTTAGTCGGTTCGACATAGGAGTGAAGTAGGAGCTTATAGAGTTAGGGAATTTCATACACGGCCCTACGACTAGTATTAAGGAATATAACCCGTCATCCATGCAATTGTAACAAGCTAATCAACCGGTAAAAGATATCTAGGGAGTAATGAAATCTAAGTAAACACATTTTCTCTCATTATTGTTTTCACCACAATTAGTTTTAGTTTTATTTTATTTTATTTTGATTGCATTTTTAGTTAATTGGGTTAGTTGACTAGCAACTAATTCCGCCCACTCCTTCAAAACCGAGATTTTTACTTGCTTTTATAAAAATATAAAAATACAAAAAGAATCATCCCTCACCTTTAGACCTAGTTTAGTAGACTTTTTAATCCTAGCGAACACTACTCCTGAGTTGAACGATCAATCCCCCGGTACTTGTCACTATACTATACTTCAACGATCAGGTACACTGCCTGGCGGGGACTGCAAGCTTCTCAAGATCCCTTGAGAGGTAAAACCTTTTGTGAGGGCGCAATCCCGCACATCAGGCAATATTCAATTCTAAGTGTGGGAGGAAATTCTATCAAATTTGTCACATGTTTTGTACCTGTTAGTTCCCTAGTACCCCCGTTTTGCCCAAATTTTAAAATTTTTGCATAAAAAAGAAAGTGCTTTGCACACAAAAATATAATAAAAGAAAGTGTTTAGTCTTGATTAGGTTAGAACAAGGGGAATCTGGACTCTGCGAGAGTGTTGATCTGGCTGCTTCCTTAACTTTTTAGACTAAATTCTTAACGAATTGTGCAAATGAAAATGCTAAGCGTAGAGTAGTTGGTTCTCTTTAGAGCTTATATAAGTAATATGTGGCTTTTTCTCCCAGTAGCTCCTAATTGAATCTAAATACATGCTGTTTTCAAACTTTTGGCCGTTAAAAGTTTTCGTTATGTAAACAAGTTTTTATGCAAGGTTAATATAGAGTACTAGTTCAAATTTTTATTTAAATTTTGGAACAAGCAACTTCCCTAAAATCTAAATAATATTGCAAAGTGAAGCAACTAAAATTGCTGAATGATGTGAAAATAAAAAGTATGTTATAAAAAAAATGATGATGAAAAGAAAAGAAAAAATTGAAAAATAAGAAAAATGAAATATAAAAAAGATGTGTTGAATAGAATTAGAATAAATAAATAAAAGCTGCTTTTTCACAAATTTAAATCGGAAGTTGAACTAGTATTCGTTGATTTTGTGTAAAGATTAAACGGGAATTTAGAGATTGTCGAAGTCAAAGACCTCGAAAGCTTCGATACTATTCTCGAGGGTGTAAAAACCTAGCCTCCTAAGCCTCGGCTAAAGGACAAGCTGAGAAGAAAGTCGCTACATGGAGTGATCTCACCTTTGAATCTTTAATCTCTAAATGATGGTTTGTTGTTATCTATTTAAGTTTTGATTTTAATGTGTCTTGGAATATCAAAAATCTTTGAATCAAAATCCCGCCAATTCCGGTACTATTCTCCATGGGGTGTCAAAAGCCTGGTCACCTAAAACCAACTGGTTTGGGATGTGCCGAGAAGAAAGCCGCTACATGGAAATGGCCATTTTCAGTTCTTAAATTTCTGAGGTTTCCGGTGAATTAGGATTGAGCTTAAATAAAGGACAACCATAATGAGCTCTGATTTTTGGTGGTCAAACTTTTTAAAATAAGCACACACGCATAAACTTTATATATTACGGGAGTAAAAAGTTAAGACTGATCTTACATAGATTATTAGTATAAGTAGTGTTAGCATTTTACAAAAACATTTTCGCAAGGGTTTTTGAACTTAGTTGGGAGTATAAAAAGAGGATGACAATTATAATTCCCTGGATACACCCAGTCTGCGTGAATCCCGTTCCATAATACCGTTTTTGAAAATCAAGCATTTTGTATATCTTTGGTTTAAGTTTAAAAGTATCGTATTAAATAAAAAGTCAAAACGTGGTATACTAAATATTCTTTTGGTCCTTTCATTACTTCATATGATAGGATTGCTAGGGACTACAAATAGTTTAGTGTGGGAATTGATGAGTGCTCAAATACTCATCATTTTGCTCCCGTATTGGACTGTAAAAATACCAAAAACACCCAAATATGCTTAATTATGTTGCAAATATCATTGGATTGTGTTTTTATGTGTTTCAGGTACAAAAGGATTGAAAACATGTGAAAAATGAGCAAAGTTTGATGAATTGGCAAAAACAGTCCCTGAACTTTCAGAAATTGATAGAATTGGCCCCTGGAGGAATATTTTGGAAGAAAAGTCAACATTGGTCCTTGGGAATTCACAAATTATTAATTTTGGTCCTTGGATATAAAGTTTGAAGGATTTGCAAATTGGTCCCTCAAGTTACAACAATTGTCATATTTAGTCCCTGAAGGACCAAAAGTGAAAAATTACATTCACGGACCTTGGACTATGGAAACTTGGCAGAATAAACCCTTGGAATAACTTTGGAAAAGCTCCAAACCCAGCCCCTCCAATTTTCAGAAATTACAAGTTTGGTCCTTGTGCTTAACTAAACCAAATGGACCCTTGTTGTTATTATAACCCAAAAATCCAATCCAAACAAACCACAGCCCACCCTTATTACTTCCAGGACCATACCCTAAGCCCAAAACCTTCCACCCAGTTTAATACCACCCCTAGTCAAACGACCAGTCAACACCTTCTTCCTCCCCCTTTTCCCGCTCCCCCTCTCATCACCCTCCTTTTCCTCACCTTCCACCACTCCTGTCCCCTTCCACCTCCACTAATAACCAAACTTCATTAATACCCTCACCTGCCAAACCAAACTACCCCAACCTGCCAAGTTTGTTTTTCCAGCCAAAAACACCTTCAAGGGCTAGGATCAATTGCAGCTCATCCAAGGGTCAAAAAAGAAGTGGGAATGAGAGAGAAGCCACCCAAGGTCTATAAAAGTGAAGAAAAATGAGAAGGAAGCAAGTAGTTAGAGTAGAATAGGAGTAGAGTAAACTAGCTTGTCTAATTAGCTTAATTACCCAATTTTATTGTAATTTCTAGCTTAAAAACCTTGTATTAAGGATTTCCAGTGTATTTGAATTTTCATTTCAATCATTAAATTCAAGCTCTCATTTCTAAATTCCAAATTGGTATTTTCAAGTATAAAATTCAAATTATTGATAAGGTGCTAAAAGTTGTTGTTTATTGTTTGTTTAAGCTTTCTTTCAGTTCATGCATAAGCTTTTTAAAGTTCTCAAAACATTTGAAACAGTCTAAGACATTAAACTTAAAAATACAAAAAATAGAATTAAATAGTAAATAAATCAAAAATCAGGAAAGAAGAAGAAGGAAGCTGAGCAGGGTAGTCTTTTGGCTTGAAATGGTTTTAGTGGCTTAGTGGTAAGCTACTGGGAGTGTTCTTGGTCTTTGGTTCATTAGTTCACAACTTGAATGCATTTGTAAACAACATCTCAATTTTTTGCTTATTACTGTGCAAGGGCTTATTCTTTGCTTATTTATGTTTCTTCTTGCTTATTAGGTGTATTTAAATCAATTTAGTGCTTAATATTAGGTTCTAGTGCTTTAAATCACTTTGTGCTAAAAATTTCTTAGTTCACTGCCTAAATAGCATAGTTTAGAGCTATAGTTATTTGTGGTTTAATCTATTGTTTTTGTGCTTATTTTAGTCTACTTAATCATAATAAGATATTAGAAATCAGTTTCATAGCTTAAATCATCCATTTGTTTCAAAAAATTAAAAATCAGGACCCTTAAGGGAGTGTTTGGATTTGCTGACTTCTAGTTGTTATACTCAGTGTTGGGTGTTATTTTTGGTTCATACATGTCACTTAGGCCTGTAATAGAGTAGTCAAACCTTAAAAATCACAAGTTATTTGTTAAAAAGTCAAAATTATCTTTAATCCATAGGATTTAGTTCACTGTTAGGATCTTTAGATAATAAGCTCATCAAATCTGTTCATTAGTAGTTAATGTAGCTTAATTTACTTTCATTTTAACTTAAAACATCATTTTCAATCATTAGAATTAGATTAAAGTTCAATTTAGTCAACTTAGCTCATAAATCAAAAAAGTCAAATTTCACCTCTAGGCAGAAAGCAAATTTTTCAATGATTTTTCATGATTTTAGATTCCAACTCTAGCCTTTAAGATTTTTGGAGGATAAAGTACATAAGCTAATCTAGTGAATCCTTACCTCAGCTTATTTTTAAAATTTTTTCTAGGTGCTTATTTGAGCACTTATTTAGACCTGCAGGGCAAGCTTATGCCCTGCATCATGGCCTTAGTCCTAAACAGGTTACCTTCATGAGCCTCCCTTAGGTTGATTAGTGGGCCCCACCCTTTGAAATTTAGCTTTTTGGGAAGCTTACCAATACAGCTTATTAGATTTGTGCTTATTTGGGCCATAGAAAGTTTTGACCTTAGCTTAAATCACTCTAGAAGTTGACATGTTCACAAACCTCACACTGAGTGGTCATGGTGAATTGCCCAACTTCATAGACCCCTCTAGTGCTTATTAGTGGGACCCAGGGATTAAGCTTTGGCTTTTTGAAAAGCCCATAAGCTCAACTTTTTAGATTAAGTTTCACCTTGGACTTCCAATCATCCCTGTGGGCCCCACAAGGCCTGCAATTTGGTCATTTGTAGCCTGCCTTAGTGTTAAGATTGTGATTTTGCTTATTTGCTTAAGGTAGCTTGTTGCCTGTGCTTATTTCTTTCCTTTTTGCTTATTTCTAGTTCTTATAACTTGTTGTAGCTTATTTATCTTTGTGGCATCTTAGTATAGCTTTTTGAGTAGCTTTTTCATAGTTCAAAATCCTAATAAGCTTAAAACACAATCTGTTAAGCTCATTAGCTTCCAAACTGCTTATTCTCAAGTTCCAATCATTTTGTCTTCACAAAAGTTTATTATTTTTAGTATTAAAATAGTTTTGTAAAGGAAAATCAAGAAAAAACCAAAAATAAAAATAGTGATAGCTTCTATTTAAGCCATTTGGCTTATTTTCAGATTTTTCAAAAAGCAATTTTCATTTTTATAATTTTCATAGCTTCCTGTCATCGTATAGTATTTTTAGAAAAAGTTTCAAAATTTTCACTGTTCATTTGCTATTTTTCTTAATTTAATTTAGTTTAAATTAATTAATAATTAGTTTTTAATTAATAATAATTATTTAAAAAGTAGGAAAAATATATTTTCTATTTCAAAATTAGTTTTAAGTTATTTTATAATTTTCCAAATTTAATTTTCATTTTTCTAGCCTAAAATTATAATTAGTTGTATTTTAATATAATTTAAATATTTAAAAGGTAATTAATAAAAAGTTTTTAATTAATTATAAATAATTAAATAGTATAAAAATTATTTTTCTTTTTCTTAAAATTTTCTTTTATCATTAGGTTTGTAAAAATACAATTTTCATATTTGTAGGGTTTATATTTCTCACGTTTTACGTTTTATTTCGTACGTTTACGTAAATTTAATTTAAATGTACGCGTTTGTAGTTTTTAAACGTTTTTAAGTATTTTGCTTTCACGTAATTATTCTCATTGCTTGTTTAAGCTATTTCTTTCTATATTTCCTCAATATTACCAATCACAATCCTTTTCCATTCATTTTCCGCCGATCACAAGCTGTCTAGAATACCATTCACGCCTCGCTGGGACATAACGACCCGGGGAAACACTATACTTCCACGGAGCATTGGCCTAGGCTGTTTGACTATATTGACCACATCCGTGGTTGGCTTTAGTTGACCGCTTAGCGCCGATCACTTTCACTCAAATCTTGAAGCTTAGATAAGTTTCAAGGTTGTTATAGTATTTTGAAGCTTAGATTTAGCATAAAGTTTAGTTCTTTTAAGATTTATCTACTTTTCTACTAGTTTCTTGATTTTTTTAGCTTCTTTAGTGTTAGAAATCTTGTTTTTTGAAAGCTAAATCTTTCCTAGTTAGTGTTTTCTATACATTTTTAAAGTTACTTGATCAAAAGAATCATTTTTCATCAAAAAGTAGTGATTTTTACCACTTTCTGACCTGTTTAAGCGTAATAGTACACCACTACCCAAAATTTTCGCTGAAAAAGGACAGTTAGTACACCTTACGCATAAACTTAAGCAAAAAACCCTAGGTTTACGCCTAAGTTACCTTTCTTACGCATATGTTTCAGATTTTAAGCAAAAAACCCTAGCTTTATGCCTAAGATTGGTTTCCTACGCCTAAGATTGAGTTTTTATGCCAAAGGTTCTTCTATTATACATAAGGTATAAGTCTTACGCATAAGTTACTGTTTTACGCAAAAGGTTGATCATCATACTCTTCTTCGTGCAACGGTGACTCAGTACTTCCCTAGCTTGGACAAGTTAGTGGAATACTTCGACTTGGGATATCTTTCAAGGTTGGACAAGTTTGAGAGATTTTTTTGGTTCTTTAACCTTACACATAAACTATAGCTTAAGCTTAAGCCAAAGTTTACGCCTAAAGTCAAAGTTTACGCCTGAACCATCAAGGTTACGCATAACTTCAACTTTACGCCTAATCTAAGTTTACGCATAAGTTCAAGGTTATGCGTAAGTTTCAAAGTTATCCATAAGCTTAAGTTTTTACTTCAAAGGAACTCACATTTCAATCATCTACATAGATCCATCATCTACTCAAGTGTTCAACATCTCTCAACCACCGTACTACAACTTCTCTCATCAACAATATCCTCAGCAACAGCAGTATCATCAACAACAGCAATATCATCAACAACAACAGTATCAACAACCTCAACAGTATTATCAACAACCGCAATATCCACAACAACATCTCTTAATGCAACAACATCATCTCGTTCCTCTACAACAACCATATCAGATGTCACAACAAACAAACCAGCTTCCACCCAAACAACCTCACTGGTTTGATCAGATGTGTGAAGTAATCACAACTCAACAATCAAGACATGAAGCAGGATCAATTGACACACCCCCAATGCTTACACCCGGTAACTATGTTTAGTGGGAAAGTCGATTCATAAGTTTTATTGAACTCAAGAAACCCCATGGAAAATTCATGAAACAAGTGATCATTGAAGGACCATTTAAGTGGCCTACTACCATAGTTGAAGGTGATCCTACTGCTGATCCTCCAAGGCCTCCTTCTGTAAAACATGTTCCAAAGTCTCAACTTACTACTGAACAACTACTTCATCGTGAAGCAGATGAGTATGCTATGATTTACATACTTCAGGGAATCCCAAATGCAATCTTTTGAAGTGTTGATGCTCAGAAAACAGCTAAAGCAATGTGGGAACATGTTCATCTCCTAATGGAAGGCACTGAATTGAACAAAGAAGATATGGAATCTAAACTTTACATGGAATACACTAACTTCATGATTGAACTAGGGGAGACTCCTGAATCTTACTTTCACCGTTTCACCAATATTATTAATGATTTGGAAAGACATGAAGTAAACCTACCAAGGATGGCAGTCAATACTAAGTTCATCAGTAGTCTGGGTCCTGATTGGCAAAAGTAGGTGACATTTGTTCGTCAAGCAAAAAATATTCATGATGCACTATATGGTTTGTTGTACGATTATCTGAAGCACCATGAATCTGAAGTGGATAAAGATCGAGCTCTCCAAGGAGGTTACACACCACCACCAACACTAAACTCGTTGGCAATTCGTTGCTCAATCTCACACTGTGTTAGGAATACGTTTATTCATATGAAGACTCGATCACCCCGAGTATATTTTAGCATTGTGTAGTTCGTAGTATTTATCGTATTAGTTAGTACATAGTTTAATATTAGTTAGTATTTGTGGAGTCGGGTCGGGTCTTTACCCACTGTCAGCTCGATCCACAGCCCGTTTTATGGGGTGTTTCACTTCCTTGTATAAATACCCCTCTCCACTAGTGAAGTGGGTTGGACCTTCATTTGCAATCTAACATTCTACAAGTTTCTTTCAAAGGCTCCCAACTTCTCTCTCTAACTTCTCTCTAGATTTCTTCACATTTAATCATCCTAAACACAATTCCATACATGTTTTCTCATTAGAGTATACTACAATTGGTATCAGAGCCATGGTTCTATCCTAGGATTCGTGGTATGCTCGGATTTATAGCTTGGTATTATGAGTTTAGTGTGGTTCGACTTGGTTTAGTGTTTTTCACACTAGTTTGATCTCGTTAGGTGTTATTATTGGTATTTTTTTGTACTTTCTTGCTTAAAAGTGTTGTAGACATCTTGTGTTACTTTTGGTTTAGTCATTTCATCATTTTAGTGGTCTTTGGAGGAATTTCGTGGGGTATTTCTTACCAGCGAGTTGGCAGTTCATAGTAAAGGGTTGGCAGATTTGTTTGGTGAGTTGTGAGTAGCGGGTTGGCGTTTTGCTATTTCGGGACATAAAGCCAAATCGCTAGATAGTAACGTTTTTGTCTTACTATTCCAGCGAGTTGAGTCTCCTGATTTTAGCAAGTTGCTAAATCTAGCGAGTTGGTGAGGTCAGAGAGTTGATCAGGATAGCGATTTGATCAGTCTTAGCGAGTTGATATGTTCCAGCGAGTTGAACCTTTTCAGCGAGTTAGTTCATCAGCGTTTTGATCTGATTAGCGAGTTACTAAGTCCAGTGAGTTGGTGTGGTCAGAGGGTTGATCAGCTTAGCGAGTTGATCTATTTTCTTGTGGCGAGTTGACTTTTATCAGTGAGTTGATCTGGTTCCTTAGAGAGTTGTACATTAGCGAGTTGTTACACCAGCGTGTTGCTTGTCTATTTAGCGTGTTGTTGAGCAGTGTTAGTGATTTGGTTCAGTGTCAATAGTGTAACTTGTGTGTTGTTGCGACTTAAGTTGTTACGACTAATCCAACTGTAACTTGACGTTGTGAGATTACTCTTACGACTTGACTTGTTATATGTTGAGCGGTTATAACTTGACTTGTTGCGACCTAACACGAATTACATTTTTGATCAAAACCTGGTACTAAGACTTATTCATTAACCACATCATGGCAAGCACTTCCTCAAATGACATTCAAGCTGCAGGGTCAGATACCCGTCCTCCAATGCTGGAAAGAATCGACTATGAATCATGGGCCCAAAAGATTTGTCTCTACTGTTTGGGAAAGGAAAATGGTGTCAACATTTTGAAATCCATTGATGAAGGACCCTTTCAAATGGGCACCACTAGAGACACTGTGCAACTAATGAAAATCAAGCAGCTGTAATTGGTCCAGACAGACCTCGCACCTAACACGAATTACATTTTTGATCAAGTTGTGAGATTACTCTTACGACTTGACTTGTTATCTGTTGTGCAAACATTATGCTTGAGCCTAACCATTCTCTTCCTGAGATGAGATCCGATAGTGAGACTAATGAGATTGAAGATAGAACTAGGGAAAAACTTGCTGAGCAATTAAAGGATCCCCTATGCATTGCTAATAATATTGTGTTTCACTATGACTACACCGATGATAATCATTCAGCCATCTTTGTCCCTCAAAAGAAAATTTTCCCTGACAAAATTTTTTAGAATATTGACTTAGAGAAAATGAAAGTTGAAAGACTTGAGGGTAATACTCGTACAATCTTTAAGATAGTTGACCCAACTCTTTATCCTCAACATACGCCCATGCACCTTGTACCATTACCTCTTCCCACACAGTGTAATACTCTAATTGGATTATATGTTCTGTCTCAACTGTTTACTGATTTTGAGAAAATATGTAAGAAGAGAATTACACCAACGGGGATTACTGAAGGGGAAAGGGGATTTGAACAAACAAAACGATGTTACTTAACAGAGGTCATACCATTTTTCAATCTTCTCAAAGAAAATTTTGAAGGTCTTCAAAAAACAATTAATAATGATGTGACTGAAATGAAAAAGGTTTTCAATAATGTGGAAAATGAGGGAAAACAATTGGCAATTGATCTTAAACATAGTGAAATTGACCGAAAAAACATTCTCATTATGAATGAAAACTTGATTGCTCATTGCATTGCACAAGATGTATTCTACACTGTCACCGACTCTGCATTATCTGCTCGTCAATTTCATGAGATGTCGGTTACATTAAATGTTTTCCAGAATCATGTTGTTGAGCTTGAGGGGGAGAATTTCAAATTACATAAAAAAATTCAAAATGACGACCATGATAACATGGTCAGGCATTTCTCAAAACTAGAGATTGATAACCTTAATTTACAATTAAAATATCAACATCTAGAAGAAAGCATCAAAATCTCAAATGCCAAGACATCTTCGGATGCTCCTGAATTTGACACATGTTTTGAATTAGCCAAACGGGATGAAGTAATTAAAGCTCACACGAACACGATTCGAAAGTTGAGGGCCCAAATTGCACAATTAAAGTCTAACATGGGTGATGTGACCAATACAAATTGCCAAAAGTCGTTAGATTCTCAAAACTCTCAGAAACAAGGCATCATTAACGAATTACAACATGAAAATGTGTGGCTTCGTGCTGAAATGTCAAATGCTAAACAACGTTACAAAGAGTTATTTGAGTCTAATAAAATAACACGTGACTAAAACAATGAAAAAGTCACTTCTTTGTTAAACGAAATTGAGAATCTAAAGACTAAGGTGAAAGGTAAAATGTCCGTCGTTTCATGTGATCATGCAATTTCCAATGTTCATGTTTGTAAGAAATATGCATGTGATGCCTTGAATGTTTCTCTTCCCCTTAGGAATAATAAGCTAGTTCATAGCAACTATCTTAGACATCTTAAGGATTCCCTTGTCATACTTAGAGAAACCATTGAAGAAGATAGGATAACTAAACCGCTGGATGATGTTGTTGTTGGTGCATGCTTCCTCACTAATAGAGCTCAGGAATTATTAGAATGCGCTATTGGTTCATGCCCCAAGAATGATAACAAACCGGATAGGTTATTTGCATCGCACTCTAATGTTAGCAACAAACATGTTACTTTTGATACTCCCCAGACAATGTCAAAATCCAACATCATGATCACCGGTAAACAATTAGCAACTAAGCATACTAATGTTCCCATCATTCAACCAAATGTTCCCATCATTCCCACTATAAACACTAAGTACCACTTCTAGGTCTAGTGCATCATCTAGTAAAAATACCAACTGTACCTCCGTGACTTATGATAATCCAATGTTTGTATGTGCTAACCAAACGGACCCCAATTGCCCGTGGGGCTCCAGCTTTTTCAGTTATCCACCATTGTCTGGTTTCAAATGCAGGTCATACAAATCGTCCTTTGGTATTTGGACTCAGGCTGCTCAAAACATATGACCGGGGATCGCTCACGGCTCAAGAATTTCATGGAAAAGTTCATTGGTACGGTCAGATTCGGGAACGACCACTTTGGTGCAATAATGGGTTATGGTGATTAAGTCTTTGGAGACAGTGTGATATCCAGGGTGTACTACATGGAGGGACTTAGGCATAATCTATTTTTTGTTGGTCAATTTTGTGATTCAGATCTTGAAGTTGCCTTCAGAAAACACACATGATTTGTTAGAGAATTAGATGGTATAGATCTTCTCAAAGGCAGTCGGGGCACCAATCTTTATACCATCTCAATTAAAGACATGATGCGGTCCTCTCCCATTTGCTTGCTCTCAAAAGCATCCAAGAACAAATCATGGTTGTGGCATCGTCAGTTAAACCACTTGAACTTCGGTACCATCAATGAACTCACCCATAAGGATCTTGTTCGAGGATTCCCCAGACTAAAGTATGAAAAGGATCATCTATGCTCCGCGTGTCAAATGGGCAAGAGCAAAAAGCACACCCACAAACCCAAAACTATCAATTCCATTATGGAAGTTCTACATATTCTTCACATGGATCTTCGTGGACCAATGAGAGTTCAAAGCATCAATGGAAAGAAATATGTGCTAGTTATTTTTGATGACTACTCTCACTTCACATGGGTAAAGTTTTTGCGATCTAAGGATGAAACTCCGGAGATCATCATAAGACTCATCAAGCAATTGCAAGTTCGACTCAACAAAACTGTTAGGTTCATTTGCACTGACAATGGAACGGAGTTCGTGAACAAACAACTTACTCAAGTTTATGAAAGTGTCGGCATTAGTCACCAAAAGAGCATTCCACGTACTCCTCAACAAAATGGAGTTGTTGAAAGGCGTAACCGCACCCTGGTTGAAGCTGCTAGGACTATGCTCATCTTTTCTAAAGCTCCCTTGTTCCTTTGGGCAGAGCCTATTGCAACTGCTTGCTACACACAAAATCGATCCTTGATACATCCTCTCCACTACAAGACTCTGTATGAACTGGTTCATGGCAGAAAACCATACCTTTCGTTTCTATGAGTATTTGGCACATTGTGTTATCCAACAAATGACAGTGAAGATCTTGGGAAACTCAAGGCCAAAGCAGACATTGGTTTCTTTGTTGGTTATGCTCCATAACGAAAGGGGTACCGAATCTACAACAAACGTACTAGAGACATAATGGAAACAATTCACGTTACATTCGATGTGCTGACTGAGCAACAGGCTCCTGGACAATCAAGTTCTGGACCCGTACCAAATTTTTTGTCTCCTGGACCCATAAGCTCCGGGCTTGTATAGAATCTCTCTCGTGCTACTCCTTCTGTGCCTCCTACAAGTGAAGATTGGAAGAAACTGTTTGACCCAATGTTTGATGAATACTTTGAACCTCAAAACTTGGATGCTTCTGAAGCTCCTGTCGTTCCACAACTAGGTGGTGTTGCAAATGTTCCACTCTATGATGCAGGGCCATCCAAATCGCTATCATTGGATCCAGAAGCCCCCACTATCAGTCATTCAGTTACATCATCTAATGTTCAATCTTCATCTGTACAACGAGAAGCAGCTGTGGATAATTCTTTAGAAGTAAATCCTTTTGCTCCACCTGATGACGAACCGTTTGTAAACATCTTCGTTCCTGAGTCCTCTAATGATGCAACATCCTTAGAAGAATCAAACACGGCGACCTCAATTCACTATCCTCAACCCTATGAGCATCTCAGAAAATGGACAAATGATCACCCAATTGACAACATCATTTGAAACCCTTCTCGTCCGGTATCAACCTTTAAACAGCTTGCAACTGATGCCTTGTGGCGCTTTTTCAATTCCATCCTCTCTAAAGCTGAGCCCAAGGACTTCAGAGATGCAATGACTAAAGACTCAAGTTTTACTGCTATGCAAGAAGAAATTCATGAGTTTGATCGACTTGAAGTATGGGAATTAGTGCCTCCCCCCGATTGTGCCATGGTCATTGCTCTCAAATGGATATTTAAGGTTAAGCTTGATGAACATGGAGATGTATTGAAGAATAAGGCAAGGCTTGTAGCTAAAGGATACCGTCAAGAAGAAGGAATAGACTTTGAAGAATCCTTCGCATCGGTTGCTAGAATTGAAGCCATAAGAATATTTCTTGCTAATGCTGCCAGTCAGAACATGGTAGTATACCAAATGGACGTTAAGACGACATTCTTAAATGGCAATCTAAAGGAGGCCGTGTATGTTAGTCAACCCGAAGGATTCGTAGATTAGGAACGTCCTAATCATGTCTATCGCTTGAAGAAGGCTCTTTATGGACTTAAGCAAGCTCCTAGAGCATGGTATGATACTCTGTCCAAGTTTCTTCTTGCTAACAAGTTCACCAAGGGTGGCGTTGATCCTACACTCTTTACCAGAAAAACAGGCAAAAACTACTTGCATGTTTAAATATATGTTGATGATATCATATTTGCCTCCTCTGATCCTAAGGAGTGTGATCGATTTTCACAAGAGATAAACTCTGAGTTCCAAATGTCCATGATGGGTCAAATGTCATTCTTTTTGGGTTTACAAGTCTCTCAAAATCCCAATGGAATATTCATCAATCAATCCAAATATGCTAATGAAATCTTGAAGAAATTTAGATTCGAATCCTGTGACTCAGTTGATACTCCCATGATCGAAAGATCAAAACTTGATGAAGATAATGTCGGGATCCCTGTTGATCAAACCATGTATCGGAGTATGATTGGTTCCTTGATGTAACTCACTGCTAGTATACCTGATCTTCTTTTTGCTGTGTGCATGTGTACTCGGTATCAATCCAAGCCAACCAAAAAGCACTTGGAAGCAGTCAAGAGGGTCTTTCGGTATCTTAAAGGAACGGTCTACATGGGTCTCTGGTATCCCAAAGACACTGCTATGGCGCTCACGGCCTATTCCGACACAGACCATGCAGGATGTCAAGATACACGTCGAAGCACGTCAGGTGCTGCTCAGTTTCTGGGTGATAAGCTGGTTAGTTGGTCTTCAAAGAGACAAATGAGTACATCGATCTCCTCCACTGAGGTTTAATACATTGCTATCTCCTCATGTTGTGCTCAGATCTTATGGATGATATCTCAACTTTCAGACTATGGATTTACTTATAACAAGGTTCCCATGTACTGCGACAACAAAAGTGCCATAACTCTTTGCTACAACAACGTCCAGCACTCCAGATCAAAGCACATAGACATTCGACATCACTTCATCAGGGAACAAGTTGAGAAGGGAATTGTGGAACTTTACTTCGTGAGGACTGAGTTCCAGCTAGCTGATATCTTCACCAAAGCACTTTCCAGGGAACGATTTCAATTCATTCTCCTTCATCTTGGAATGAAGAGTCTCACGCCGAAAGCTCTCATATGTCTTCAGGAAGAACAGGAGGAGTAACGGAGTTGCTTCACATATCCTTTGTACATAGTATATATAACACAAAAAGAAAATAGAAAATTATAAAACCTGCAAAAACCATAAAAATTTGAAAAACCACAAAAATTCCAAAAATTTCTTCTCGCGACATGTCTATTGTGTAATCAATATTATGTACGTCTCTAGAAATGTCATTCAACAATGACACGAAGCCATACATATGCTTGAGCAAGAGTTCTTTTATTTTTTTTAATAATGCTTTCTAAAACATGTCGCTCCTCAAAATTTTCTTTCAAAATGGTTTGCTATTACTTCAGATAGCAACCCGGACCTATTATTGGGGAAAGATCGTCGCCAAAAAGACGACTTTTCCTAACAAAGGCATGAATTACTTCATATTCGTGCCTTTCCGATCTGATGTATGTTTCAGTGCATCATTTCTTGTAAAAGAAGAGAAGTCTTCTTTACATCACGAATACTTTTCATTCAATTATTCTTCGGGGAAGTATTTGTTCCAAACTTGGTGGTACCATGATTTTTGAAGATCAAACAAACTTGAAATTTTGTTTAAAATTTGCCACTCAATCGATGCTAAAGGATTAATCTTTTGTGTAAAATGATAAATTGAAAATGCGTCATCGATTGAGGGGGAGAATGATTTCAAAAATCATATATCATCAAAACAAGATCTTTGTGCATATATACAGTGTATTAAGTGTGATTGTTATGTGTTTGTATATGAATTTTTCATGAGTTTCTCGTTAAACTCTAAATCATTTATAAACTCATCATTTCTAACACATAACATGCTCCCTCAAGGATTGAGGGGGAGCTAATGTATCGTCTCAAAATCAGTCATTCTTAAATCTGACTTATTTTTCTCCCAAAATCTTTGAATCTATTTAAATCACTTAGGATCACAAATCTCAAATGGCTTGAAATTTTTGATCGGGGGAGAAAATGTGATTTAAATATGAAATCTGATTAAAATGTGATGTTTTGGTCTTAAATGTAAGCTCTCCCATATGTGCTAAATTCTTTTGTATATCAATGCACATATTGAGGGGGAGCAAATGGTTTGTGGAAAAAGGATCCTAGCATCTCATGTGAGCGAGACTCGGACTTAACCAATGAATTGACGAAACAAAAACTGTCATCAATCGAAAGGACTTGTCCTAGCCGGGTAATAATTTCAAGCTGGTCTAACCAGTGATGTAAACGTCTCTCGAAGAGGACTTGTCTGAGTAGAGTGTACCGTTTCGAGAAACTCTCAGTGGTCTTGACCAGGCCGGGTAATAATTTCAAGCTAGTCTAACTAGTGATGTAAACGTGTCTCGAATCGGTCATGGTCACTAAGAGTGGATCAATTCAAAAGTGCAACTCACCCCGACATGTGCAAATTCCTATCAAAACCTTTGAGTACATGTTAAGGGGAGAATTTGAAAATGGCAAAACTCTCAACGTGTTAACAAGATGTGTTTCTCAATCATAAACACGTTGAGAGAATTTTCAATGATTTGGTAAATGGCAACATATGATAGTCATGAAGTTATAAGGTGGCTAAGGTTAGGAAAACCGTCCTATGATCCGCCAGAGCCGGAGGGATCTACCGGTGGACAATACCAAATAGATAGTATTATAAAGTCCGTAGGTATGATTATGAAAAAAGGAGAAATGTGAGAATGGAGAAAGAAGGGGTTGAAGAATTAAAAAGAAATGAAATGTGAAAGGGTGAAAAGAAATAGCCCTCCAATTATTCAACCTTAGGGCAGAAACCGGGTTCAATTCATAAATTACTGATGGTCGCTAAGGCAACATTAGTATTGAAGACAAGACGTCATGGACCCAGTGACGCACTGCACTAAACCTTCTAGCCACTCAAGTTCTCTTAAAATAACTTGTTTCATTCTCACGGGGAACCGGTGCAATCTATCAACTTATCTGTTAGAGATGGTTGATATTGAAGCAGGAGACCTCTCCCTAATCTCCGCATAGGAAAACCAAATGCACTTATTGAGTCTAGAGCCTCGAGATGCATAAAAAGATCTCATAGGAACACGTGCTACTGATACCCTGGTTGTTCAACATTAAGGACACCAGTGGTAAACTTATGAGTCCTACGCAGATCTTAGCAATCTGCCAAAACATTTATGAGGGAAGTTGCTAATGTAACTCTCAGTGATTGAATGGAAATTCCTGCCAGGGTCAACATCAAGCGGCCCTGAAAGCAGGTCACTTAGGTAATTCCTTGTGAATTATGCTTAGTGGTCGCGGTGGTTACAAACGGTCAACAGTCGTGGAGTGATCTCCAGTAACTTACCCAATCGCTGATCTACTTAGGTAGGTCGTGTAAATCCTCTCAGGGTTTGCCGATTAGGAACGGTCTTGGTAAGGGTTAGAAGGAGTCTTCACACTATGCTGTTGATGATCTCTGATTCCAAACCTATAAGTACCGGATGATTTATTGCTAACTGTTTGCTTGCAGGAATTTCGGACGGTTGCAATTGATTGCTGAAAAGATGCTGATCCATCACCACATGCTCACACTTCAACATCAAAATCTAAGAAATCATGATCATTGATTGGGCCATATCTATGCTTCCACAACTCTGATGCAGAAGATCATGATCCTGAAAAGTGTGAGCATGCCAACACAAAGATGTTCATATCACATGGAGACGTTACTACTCAAAGATGACTTTTAGACACTCATTTGGTTGATGAACTCGAAGTAACTCCCAAAGACCATCCAACGCATTGAACCAGTCATCTAGAGTCTGCTGCTAAAAGCACAAAGATCACAACAATGAAGAATCAAAAGGCTACGAGCTACAAAGATATCTTCAAAGACTAGAATGCTATGATTCAATATGTATTTTCTGGGGTGACCTTCCTTAGGGGGAGATTGTTAGGAATACATTTATTCATATGAAGACTCGGTCACCCCGAGTATAGTTTAGCATTGTGTAGCTCGTAGTATTTATCGTATTAGTTAGTACGTAGTTTAATATTAGTTAGTATTTGTGGAGTCGGGTCGGGTCTTTACCCACTGTCAGCTCGATCCACAACCTGTTTTATGGGGCGTTTCACTTCGTTGTATAAATACCCCTCTCCACTAGTGGAGAGGGTTGGACCTTCATTTGCAATCTAACATTCTACAAGTTTCTTTCAAAGGCTCCCAACTTCTCTCTAGATTTCTTCACATTTAATCATCCTAAACACAATCCCATACATGTTTTCTCATTAGAGTATACTACATACTACTTAACCTCCAATGTCAAATCATGCCTACGTTCAAGAACAGAATTACTTCGGTCACCCACAACAAACAACATCAAACCAAATGATCTCATATGATTCGTCACAGCAATTGGCTTCAAATCAGCTTGTTCTATATGACACCAGTGACACAATGTACTACTCAAATTCCAATGAAGAAGAAGATGAAGACTTCAACACTCTAAATCAAGGACTTGCTCTTATTGCTCGTGCCTTCAGCAAATTCTCAAACAAAACAAAAAATCATCTTCGTTCTTCGTCTAACACAAGGAATCAAGCTATCATTCAAGATGGTCGGGTTGAAATACAGAATTGTAACTTTGGAAGATCGGGTTCAGGTTTAGGGGGTTATACGGGAAATTCTGGAAATGGACAAAGGTTTAACAACAATGGGGGATTCAGAAACAATGTTGATACAGGGAATTCAGACTCTGGGAATGCAGTGTCGTGCTACAACTGTAATGGGAACGGTCATATCGCTACTTCATGTCCTAAACCACGAACTCGGGGCAGCAAGTTTCATAAGCAGGCATTACTCTTAGCTCTCAGAGATGAAGGAGGCGGAACTTTCACTGAACAAGAAAACAACTTCATTGCCAATGCATACAATGATGATGACATGGAAGATCTGGAGGCTAATGTTGCAGTAATGCTAATGGCAAATATGTAGGAACTTAAGATGAATGATTCCGGCCAGTGTATGACACTGATGGTCTGTCTCAGGTACATGATTTTCACCCATGCCTAATACATGAAATTGCATCACCCTCTGCATCTGAATCAGACAAGGAGCAAGTTGTTCAAACTGACTCATCTTTTTCTCCTCAAGAAGATGAACAAATGACCACAGTTGTTACATTTGATGATGACAATGATCAAGTTAACACAGTTGTTACACTTGCTGATCCAATTGAGGACGAAAAACATGATCATATTGAACAAAATGATACTTTGCCTGATCTAGAATCTGACATTAATTGCTGGATTAACCAACTCAAAGATCTAACAGCTATAAGTCAGCAATACAATGAGAAAAATAAATCATTAAAAGCAACAAATGCATTATTAACCAAGGACCTTGATTGCTATAAAAAACAAATGTCAAATTTTGAAAACAAAGAAAAACGTGAAAAAAGTTTTGAAGCTGCGTTTCATGAATATTATGACAAAGAAAAAAATCTTCAGCATCAAATGAGAGAATTAATTGAGTCTAACGGAAAATTGGTTTCTCAATTGGAAAATGAAAAATGCGAGCTCAAACAACAAGTTGAACAACTTAAAAATGAACTTTCAAAAACAAAAACTGAGTTGTCAACTTGTAAAACAGACTTTTATGAACATAAAGTGAGGAAAAGGAAAAGAGAAAATTCTTTCATTAGTGAAATTGTAGGTCTTGAACGTCAGCCCAAAGAATTTCAAAATGTTGTTTACAAAAGTGGGGAATCTGTCACCACAATTTAGAAATTCACATTGAAGACAAGACCTGATAAAGGCTTTGCTCTTGGTGATTACAAATCAACTTTTCTTCACACAGCGCTCAAGAAAAATCCTAAAATTTACAGTATGGAACAAATACTTGATGATTCTATTGTGCGTGTTGTTGTACATGATACTGAGGAAGAAGAAGAAATTGAAGAAGAGAGTCGATAAAAAATGAGTCAAAAACCATTTTGCAAACCATATGATTTGTCACAACTCACCATTTCATGTCATTTTCCAAACTTCGAAAATTTACTATTCATCAATCACTATTCATCAAAACACTATTCATCATTTTACTATTCATCATTTTTGGAGTCCGTTTGATATTTCGAGAAGCGTTCAAAAATATTACTATTCACAAAACACTATTCATTCCGGAGGAAAAACACTATTCATGTGCATTACTCATTTCATCGTAAATTTAGTTTACGAGTATTTAAATTCGCATAACCGAATTGGTTTAGGTGCGAATTCATGCATTATCAGTAGGGACATTTCATATGGACTAGAAATAGTCTACATATCATAATAATAGCATTTGCATACTATACCACTCATAGGATATCCAAATTAATATTTTTGATATATTTAACATTTTACGTATATTTATTTTTAAATAAACGTTAACACGCGATTAATAAATATAACTAACATATCTGAAAATCCCCACAATGGTCCCGATATATTTTTACACCCCTTACAACATCACAAAGATTATAAAATTCATTTGCTCGGTATTTTGGAAATTTATTTAATTTATATCGTAAGTTTAATATAATTACGACGGTTTTCGCGGAAACTAAACAATAATCATCCAAACACTCAATATTTGTACCCAACATATTTTTATCATTTTTATGACTTTATTATGTCCCAGTTAACTTTGTTAAAATTTATTTCTGGCAAACCCGGTACCCGATTATAAGTAAACTAACTAAAACTACACTTATACAACAACAAATTTCTAATTAAATCAAAACCCCTTGCCCTCTTTTTCTTCTATGTCAAGTCGGCCACAACCCCCCCCCCCCCCCCTTGACCTCTTGTGCATCTTAACCCCTAGCATTAATTACCTTGTTATAATTATATTATAAACCTAGGTAAATATCTAGTAATCTTCTCAAATACTCATCATAATTTCTAAGTAACAAAAATCAAGTTTCTCTTCCTTTCCTCTCCTAGTACACGGCCAAGGATCAAACAAGAGGCAAAATCCATTGATTTCCCAAGATCAAGTTATATTCAAGCTTATTTAGTAATCCTTGTTAGGGTTTTGAAATAAAAACTCAAGGTTTATTAGATTTTCATCATCCAATCTCACTAATCTTTCAAAGTAAGTTTCCAAACTCATTTTCATAATTTTCCAAGTTATTTTCATGATCATATGATTTCTATACAAGATTACATGCATATGCTAGTTTATACCACTCTTTTTATACATTTATATCTTTTAAACCCTAGAAATGGAAACCCTTGGTAGATTTACTTGGTGGATGATGTTTAAGAACCCATGACACCCTAGGAAGGTGTATGGTAGGAATAGATTAGCTTGGTGGTGATTGAAAGTGATTTGGTTAGACTAGAAACAAGTTTGGAA
Source organism: Artemisia argyi (assembly GCA_030686995.1). Taxonomy (NCBI): domain Eukaryota; kingdom Viridiplantae; phylum Streptophyta; class Magnoliopsida; order Asterales; family Asteraceae; genus Artemisia; species Artemisia argyi. The sequence goes on along the minus strand of CM060691.1, from coordinate 147,713,121 downwards.
CACTAGAAATGAGTTTAGAACCCATCTACAAACCTACTGTCCCAAAATGCCAAACCCAGAAAAATCAGGGACTCAGGGGTAATTTTTAACCAAATATTTAGAAAATAATTTCAAAAAAGAAGCTTTTGGCGAAAGAACAGATAAACAAGCTTATAACGAAGGAGTTATGATTTTTACAAGTTTAACGACGAAAACTATTTTCTGAAAATTATACATGCTGTTGGACGATTTTCGACGGACAAAACGAGGCGTTAGACGTAACCTAGAGGAGCCGAGCTATCAAAAATGTGTTAGTACATGCTAAGACGAAACCGTGGATATAAAGAACGAGGAAAATGAACTTATAACGACAAAGATACACGTTTCAAAATCGACAAAACTATATTATTTTGGCAGCCACTATTAGAAATAATAATCTCTCGTACTAAATACTATATTTTCTAGAAATAATGTTAAAGAGCCATATTCTTAACCATTGAAGTACATATGACTAAAAGCTTATTTACACGACTATTAGATGCCATTTCAAGGTTTTCAAAGTGATGAATATAACACTAACATTTTATATACGATATATATTACGACTAGTTTTTAGAAGTCTAGTTAGACTTATTTTTCCCAAGTTATGGAAAATATTTTACTTTGACAATAACTAGTATTTTCAAGTTAAGAGTGGTATAGGTATCATGTGCATGTACATTCTCTACATCATTTCATAATCTAAGTAGATCATTATTATTCATATTAGGTTGCGGCTAATTTTCGCTCCTTGTTGTCCCTATCATTTCATCTCATAGTATCATCACTTCAAGGTGAGTTTTCATAGCCCCGTTTTTAATTCAATATTTTGATTTCAAATCCCACGGGGGAGAATACATTGCATCACTTATTTTTGTACATGCAAAAGTATAAATTCCATACATTGCTAAAGTTGCCTTATTACTACGTCATGACAAGTCCCCTTTATTATCATGGACCGCTAATTAATCTACAAGCGAGAGTGAGTGAATATATCTATTGAGGGTGACTCCTCCATCCGTGCTTGGGTTGCTCCAACGAGAAAACGGATGCATTTCATGTCTAATATCTTTAGAGTGCCTGGTAATGGGGCCAATTTAATTGCGTCTAGCTTCGGGGTCACGAGCTTAAGAGCCAATGTAGTTTTATTTCTGACATTTTGTCACTTTACTTTTACTTGTGGCTATTGTACATCCGATTTAACTTATAAACCTATGATTTCTCATCAACATTATTGTTGACCGTTTTAGCAATGTATTTTCAGGTAACTAAGGTTTATCCTTCATGGCATGCATGGAGTCATTTTATTGAGTAGCAAGGATGACGCGTCTCATTTTGGATTTTCATGCACTTATATATTATCATTTGATTGTACTAAACTTATTTCTGCAAACTTTTCCAGCTTATGGGACCTATGTTTTGTAACTCTGTATGTTTTTAAATGTATCAAACAATGTATTTTCAAAACGACACTTTAGGTCGTTCAATATAACCTTGTATGTGATGCTATGGATGTTACACCCAGGTATTCTATTCCGCTGCCATTCAGGTAAATTCAGGGTGTGACAGATTGGCATCAGAGCTACGGTTATAGCGAACTAGGATGTATCATGGACCCTAGACTATAACCACATCATCATAGCATCTCATCATTACATCATAAGTGCATATTTATTGTTTTAGGTGATTTCATTACACGGATTATTCATTTCATTTCATTTCATATTGTTTGTCTCAGAGACATGTCTTCAGGTTCGAACTTTATTATACTTTCCTCAGACACTGATATTGAGGACGCTATGTCTACCACTGCTGTTTTACCACCCATTCCTCTAGTACCCATGTTGCCACTTTTGGCATCAGGTGAGGATACTGAGCCTTTCGAGGAGGACGAGGTTGCTCCTACTCCTCAGATTTCTCCTATAGCATCACTAGTTGTTACACGTGCACCTACAGATATATCATCTCCTACTACTTCTATTTCCCCAGAACCGACTCTTATGTTTCCTCATCGCAAGACAGCCATAGGTACTAGGAAGAGTGTACGCCCTGTTACTCCTACTTTTAGGATTCCTACTGTTCCCACATTACCTACACCATCAGCTATACCTACTACTACCCCTACACCTACTTCATTCATGTCGCTCAAGATGTGTGCGAGGTTCACTACTTCACCGTCACCCATTACTGAGACTTTAGACCTTCCACCACCACTACTATATCATATAGGTGAGAGTTCTAGAGCAGCGGCTGCGAGAGGGCCTACTGCTATTACCATAGATGCCCAGTTAGGAGACCAGCAGGGGCAGATAGATATATTAAGATATCGAGTAGAGGAGATCCTCACTAGTCGACTTGAGGTAGTCGAGGAGGGTGTTGAGGGTTTAGCTTTAGGTAGGGTTAGTATTGATGTATCGTATTATGGACTCGAGACATGACAGAGGGAGAGTCGTGAGCTGATTGATCATTTGAGGGATGAGCTGCCTGAGTTATGTGATAGAGCGCAGATGACTCAGGAGACGCAGGGAGAGCAGGCACATCAGTTGGCATTAGCTCAGGATAGATTGATTGTTGTGGAGAACAGAGAGGCTGCTCTTTAGCTCCGAGTAGAGCATTTGGAGGAGATCATTGTTATGATGGATGGAGAGATCCGCCGACTCAGAGGTGGACCTGGTGGAGCACCCGGAGGTGCCTAGACATTTACTTGTATTATATTAGCTTTTACTATTATCCTAGTCCTGAGGTGTGGGACATAGTTCAAGGAACTTGTGTATTTTGGTTGTTGTAACAAACAAATGTATCAAGTATGACTCTACTATGTTGGAATAGTTGTACTATATATGATATCGGTCCATGTAGGCCGAAATTTTCATGTATTATATTCATGTGTTGTGAGTATATTTATGATGTTTCGTGGTTGTTCCTTATTATTATTGTATTTATACTTGTTGTGGTTGTATATATACATGTTGTGGGTGTGTACATTTTGGTACGATGACTATTTCTATTATGATTTTCCTCATGGTGATTTTCCGTTGTGATTTACCAGAAATATGGCGCCAAAGAAGGATAAGGTTGTACCAGAAACCTCAACTATGACGCAAGCCGCTATCCGCAAGCTGGTCAAGGATAGTATACAGAAGCTCTAGAGATCGAGAGAGCTGAGGTTGCTGCTAGGGTTGCTGAGACTGCTTTAAATACAAGGACGAATGAACAACCCAATAATAGGCGTGAATGCACTAGGAAGGATTTCAAGATTAGTGATCCCATCAAGTTTAAGGGCACTGAAGGGGCGGTTGCTTTGATTCGTTGGTTTGAAAAGACTGAGAATGTGTTCCTCATGTGTAACTGTCCTGATGTCAGCAAGGTAAAATTTGCTACTGGTATGCTTCTGGATGAATCCATGTCATGGTGGAATTCTCATGCTCAGCCGATTGGTATGGAAAATGCCTACAAGCTCACCTGGGATCAATTCAAGAAATTAATGACTAAGAAGTTTTGCCCTCGTACTGAGGTGAAGAAGTTGGAAACAAAGTTCTATGAGCTGGTAACTAAAGGTGATGACATCGAGACCTACATCAAGAGGTTTCAGGAGTTGGCTGCACTGTGCCCAACTATGGTTCCTGACGATGAGAAAAAGATGGAAAACTTCACTGGTGGACTGCCTGAAAGCATCCGAGGGGATGTGATGTCATTTTATCCACAATCAATGGAAGAGGCTATTCGAATAACTTAGAAACTTATGGTTCAGGTGGTAAAGGGTAAGTCTGCTGTCAACAACAACAATAACCGTTCAAGCAACACCAACTACAACAACACTCGAAACAACAACAACTATAACAACAATCGAAACCGCAACTACCCCAATAACCGAAACAATAACTCAAACAATAACAACAACAACAACAACAAGAGGAGGTTTGACTATAACCAAGGTGGGGATGCTATTCAACCACCACCTAAGAGACAGGAGGTAGCAAAGGTCTATGCTGCAGGGCCAACTGAAGGGAAAGGATATGCGGGTAATCTACCCAAATGTGAAAAGTGTCAGAAACATCATAACCCAGGACGTTGCCCAGATTTGTGTGGAAACTGCAAGAAGATTGGTCACTACACCAAAGATTGCAGGCTTCCAATCTTGGGTGACAATCAGAAACCACCAGTAACACGTTTTGGCTGCGAAGAAATTGGACACTTTAGGAATGATTGCCCAAAGAGGAAGAATCAAGGAACTGGAAACCAAGGTGGAATGGCTCGAGGAAGAGCTTATGTTATGGGAGGAGAGGATGTCAGAGAGGACCCCGAATGTTGTTGCGGGTACGTTCCTCGTTAATAATCGTTATGCTTCCATTTTATTTGATTCAGGAGCATATATGTAGGACCTTAAATATCACAACTTTATCACAAATATAGAAGATTAGAAGAAGAAAGATGGTGACTTGGTGACTTATATGTATTTCGTGTATATGTAGAAAGAGATGGAAATATGAGAGCTTTGATTACTAAAACACACACAAATACACACACAAGCACACACCTCAAATGAGCCTTTGAGGTGTTTAAATAGTAAGATACATGAGATGCCCTATGGGCTTTCTATGGGCTTGGGCTTGGACTTGGTTACATGATTGGACAACTAGGCTTATGAAACATAGCATATAACATATTAGCTTGCCAAGTCCAAGGCCCAATGACTAAACTATTACTAATCTTAACAAACGACACAAAGTTACAATATGAGAATGACCATCACTTCATAATACATATTTTTTAATGCTAACAATATAGAAGTTTTGTTTCTCTTGCATTTTCACCTTTACTCAACATTGAACCAACCACATTAGACATTTCCTATATCGTCGAATTAGCTAATGGGTCTTTAGTTAACACCAACACCATCGTCCGTGGTTGCACTATCAATTTCCTAAACCACCCATTCAATGTAGACCTCATGCCTGTAAAACTTGGAAGTTTTGATGTAGTTATAGGTATGGATTAGTTGTCTCGACATCGTGCAAGAATCATTTGTGATGAAAAAGTTGTTCATCTTCCTTATGGTGGTGAAACTTTAGTTGTTCGCGGAGAGCAAAGTGGAACTAGCTCAGTATTATATCATGCATTAAAACCGAGAAATACATAAAGAAGGGTTGTTATGCATTCCTGGCTCACATCACAGAGAAGAAGTCGGATAAGAAACGACTTGAAGATGTGCCGATTGTTAAGGAATTTCCATAAGTTTTTCCAGAAGAATTGCCAGGACTTTCGCCTACACGCCAAGTTGAGTTTCAAATCAACTTAGTGTCAGGAGCCGCACTAGTTGTGCGAGCACCGTATAGATTAGCACCTTCTGAGATGAAAGAATTGTCGAACCAATTACAAGAACTGTTGGACAAAGGATTCATTAGACCGAGTTCCTCGCCTTGGGGAGCACCAGTTTTGTTTGTGAAGAAGAAGGATGGATCTTTCAGAATGTGCATCGACTATCGTGAGTTGAACAAGTTAACGGTGAAGAATCGTTATCCACTCCCTAGGATCGATGACTTGTTCGATCAGTTACAAGGTTCTTGTGTTTATTCCAATATCGATTTAAGATCAGGTTACCATCAACTTAGAGTTCGGGAAGAGGATATCCCAAAGATGGCATTTAGAACACGTTATGGTCATTATGAGTTTCAAGTAATGCCTTTCGGATTAACCAATGCACCTGCGGTATTCATGGACCTCATGAACAGAGTGTGCAAACCGTATCTTGTTAAGTATGTGATTGTATTCATTGATGACATCTTGATTTATTCCAAGAGTAAGGAAGAGCACGAAGAACACCTCAGAACAATCCTAGAACTACTCAAGAAGGAGCAATTGTATGCCAAATTTTCAAAGTGTGATTTTTGGATCCAAAGAGTTCAATTTCTTGGCCATGTAATTGATAGCCAAGGATTACAAGTCGACCCAGCAAAGATCGAGGCAGTTAAAGATTGGGCTACGCCCAAGTCTCCTACGGAGATTCATCAATTCTTAGGACTTGCAGGATATTACAGAAGGTTCATTGAAGGATTTTCTAAGATAGCGAAGTCGCTGACTAAGCTGACACAAAAGAACCAAAAGTATGAATGGGGAGAGAAGCAAGAATCTGCATTTCAGTTATTGAATCAGAAGCTTTGTAGTGCACCAATTCTGTCACTACCAGAAGGGATTGAGAACTTCGTGGTGTATTACGATGCCTCGCATAAAGGACTTGGAGCTGTGCTAATGCAAAACGATAAGGTGATAGCTTATGCATCTAGACAGCTTAAGACACACGAGAAGAATTACAATACACACGACTTGGAGTTGGGTGCAGTAGTTTTTGCACTCAAGATTTGGAGACACTATCTTTATGGTACCAAGTGTGTAGTGTTTACCGACCACAAGAGCTTATAGTATATACTTGATCAAAAGGAACTCAATATGAGGCAACGTCGTTGGCTAGAATTGCTGAGTGATTACGATTATGAAATTCGATATCACCCAGGAAAAGCCAATGTTGTAGCAGATGCACTTAGCCGAAAAGAACGACTCAAACCTTTGAGGGTCAGGTCATTGGGAATGACTATCATTTCACCATTACCATCAAAAATTCTAGAAGCTCAGATTGAGGCTCTCAAGGAAGAAAATCGACCACATGAGAAACTTTATGGTATGCCAGAGAACAAAAATGGCTTTGTAAAGAGAGCAAATGGAGTGTTATGCTTCAAGGACCGAAGTTGGATACCACTCTATGGTGGAGTACGAGAATTGATTATGCATGAATCACACAAGTCGAAGTACTCTATTCATCCAGGTTCTGACAAGATGTATCAGGATCTCAAAAAGCTTTATTGGTGGCCGAACATGAAAGCAAAAATAGCTACGTATGTCAGCAAATGCCTTACTTGTGCTAAAGTGAAAGCCGAGTACCAGAAACCGTCAGGATTACTTCAACAACCAGAGATTCCACAATGGAAGTGGGAACGTATTACAATGGACTTTGTCACTAAACTTCCCAAGACGTCAGGAGGTTACGATGCTATTTGGGTAATTGTTGATCGTCTTACCAAATCAGCCCACTTCATACCAATTAGAGAGACTTATTCCATGGATCAACTTGCCAGACTTTATGTCAAGGAAATAGTCTCAAGACATGGGGCACCAGTTTCCATTATTTCCGACAGAGATAGTCGCTTTACTTCAAACTTTTGGCAGTCATTACAAGATTCTTTTGGATCCAAGTTGGACAAGAGCACTGCTTACCATCCTCAGACCGATGGTCAGAGTGAGAGAACGATTCAGACACTTGAGGACATGCTCCGGGCATGTGTAATTGACTTTGGAAATGGTTGGGCTAACCATTTGCCGTTGATCGAGTTTTCTTATAACAACAGCTACCATTCAAGCATAAAAGCAGCACCATTCGAGGCACTTTATGGTCATAAGTGTCGTTCCCCAATCTGTTGGGCAGAAGTTGGCGATGTACAATGTAATGGTCCAGAGATGGTTTGAGAAACAACAGAAAAGATAATTCAGATTCGAGAAAGACTCGAAACAGCTAGAAGTCGACAGAAAAGCTACGCAGATGTTCGACGCAAACCATTGGAATTCCAGGTTGGAGACAAAGTCATGTTGAAAGTCTCGCCTTGGAAGGGCGTGATACGATTCGGAAAACGCGGGAAGTTGAACCCGAGATACATTGGGCCATTTAAGATTCTGGGAAGGATTGGTCCAGTAGCATACAAACTTGAACTTCCATCAGAACTCAGCAAAGTACATAACACGTTTCATGTCTCAAACCTCAAGAAATGTCTTTCGGACGAGTCTTCCGTTATACCACTAGAAGAAATTCAACTCGATGACAAGCTTAACTTTGTGGAATAACCAGTTGAAATCATGGACCGTGAGGTCAAACAGTTGAAGCAGAGTCGAATTCCGATCGTGAAAGTTCGCTGGAATTCTCGAAGAGGACCGGAGTTTACTTGGGAACGAGAAGACCAAATGCGACTCAAGTATCCACATCTTTTCACCAAATCTATTTCCGAGACCAACACTAGCTGAATTCAGGGACTGAATTCCCTTTTTGGGTGGGCGACTGTCACAACTCACCATTTCAGGTCATTTTTCAAACTTCAAAAATCTACTATTCATCAATCACTATTCATCAAAATAATATTATCATTTTTGGAGTCAGTTTGAGATTCCGAGAAGCGTTCAAAAATATTACTATTCACAAAACACTATTCATTCCCGGAGGAAAAACACTATTCATATGCATTACTCATTTCATCGTAAATTTAGTTTACGGGTATTTAAATTCGCGTAACCGAATTGGTTTATGTGCGAATTCATGCATTATCAGTAGGGACATTTAATACGGACTATAAATAGTCTACATATCATCATAATAGCATTTGCATACTGATGAGGCGAAAAATGATCCGTTTTTAGGGGGTCATTTAAGCCCGAATCCGACTTTATTTGATCAAATATTGCCCTAAATCGTTCCTTTTGTGATTTTAGGTACTTGGAGAGTGAATTCTGGAAAAGAAGCCATTTTGGACGTTTTTGGAGCATAAAAGTGAAGAAAACGGCAAAGTCTCAATTTTCCATGCTGGGAACAGTAGGTGACGGCGTCAAGAGTAATTGCCTGACGGCGTCAAACATCAATAATAAAAATCCGTAGTTGATGACGGCGTCACACACAGGGCGTCAAGAGTAATTTGTGTGACGGCCTAGGCCTTGACGGCGTCAGAAGTAGATCAAGGCCGTCCGAGGAAGTATTTGGCGGCGAGATGACGGCGTCACACCTTTGTTCTTGACGCCGTCATCCCTATTTTCCTATATATAGTTTTCTAGTTTTTCACATTAGAATAGAGAAGTTTTGGGAGAAACCCTAAAGACGATTTTGGTGTAACTTTACAGGTTTTTCAAGGGTTCCAACCCCTTGATACCTTGCATGATTAATTAAGATAAGTGTTCTTCTAATTCAATCAATATGTCTATGTGTTGGTTGTCTATATCTTGTTCTTGTCTTAATTCTATCATGCTAGGCTAGATCTCTTTTGTGTTTGCTTAGATCTAATGAAACCTAGATATTGATTATGTGTTGATTACTTGTTTATTCTTGTTTTGGATGAATGATTTATATGTTAGGCTTAAGAAAACTGGCAGATCTCCAAATGGTAACATGCTTGAACGTCTTAAGAAACATGAACCGAGGCGTACTAGGTCTTTATTGGTTGTATTTAATGCATGAGCCACTGTTTACAATCCCTATAGTTGTGCTGGGCATGGTGTAGGAGGAGATAAGAGCTCATAGAATTTGGGAGTTATGTATGCCACCCCATGAATGGTATTAAGGAATACAATCCGTCATCCATGCAATTATAACAAGTAATTAACGTGTAAAAGATATCTAGGGAGTAGTGAAATCTAAGTAAACACATTTTCTCCAATTACTGCTCACAACCTTAGTATAAATTAGTTTTATTTCATTTTTAGTATTTTATTTTGATTGCATCTTAGTTTTGGGTTAGTTGAATAGCAACTAATTCCGCCCACTCTTCCAAAACCCGAGATTTTTACTTGCTTTCCATAAAACATAAAAACACAAAAATAATCATCCCTCACCTTTAGAACTAGTATTTAGGCTTTCTAATCCTAGCGACACTATTCCTAAGCTGAACGATCAATCCCCCGGTACTTGTCACTATACTATACTACAACGATCAGGTACACTGCCTGGTGAGGGTTGTAAGCTTCTCGAGATCCCTCGATAGGTAAAGCCTGTTGCGATTCCCACGCATCACATACTATACCACTCATAGGATATTCAAATTAATATTTTTGGTATATTTAACGTTTTACGTATATTTATTTTTAAATAAACGTTAACACGCGATTAATAAATATAACTAACATATCTGAAAATCCCCACAATGGTCCCGATATATTTTTACACCCCTTACAACATCACAAAGATTTTTAAATTCATTTGCTCGGTATTTTGGAAATTTTTTTAATTTATATCGTAAGTTTAATATAATTACGACGGTTTTCGTGGAAACTAAACAATAATCATCCAAACACTCAATATTTGTACCCAACATATTTTTATCATTTTTATGAATTTATTATGTCCCGGTTAAATTCGTTAAAATTTATTTCTAGCAAACCCGGTACCCGATTATAACTAAACTAAATAAAACTACACTTACACTACAACAAATTTCTAATTAAATCAAAACCCCTTGCCCTCTTTTTCTTCTATGTCAAGCCGGCCATAAATTTGTAGTTTTTTAGTTTGTAATCCGAGAGAAGTAAGATCAGATCAGATTAGATCTTAAGATTGTATGGTCAAGATCGGGATCCTGTAAGATCCTAGGCTTGTTAAGATCCTATGTAGAATTCAGATCGTTTTTGCTTTGCAGTATCATAAAATCGTAAGATCCTAAGATCAGGATCGAGATCCTGACAACTATGATTCACAATTTCACATAACCATTTTGACGCTCGACCATGAAATACCACTTTAACCAACAACTAACTCGACACCCTAATTGTGATTGAAAACTAACGACAACAACTTAACAATAAACCAAACGCACCCTTCCCGACTGGAAATCAATAACAAGCAAACCACCCCATGTGGGTCGACTACTGAACCAAGAACAGTACACCACACAACAACATAAACCAATCGCGACATATGACCACAAAACTGACAAATCAAGAACTAACCAACCCGAGACCAAACAATGACAACCACCATAATTCGACCATAACAATAATCATTAGGAGTCTCCACCGAGCATATATCTAACCATATAAAATTAATAATTCTGAGTCTAATCTAAATGACTAAAACCAAAATATCAACGCAAAGTCCAAAACCAAAACTGAACTCGTGACCCATGTATCTCTCGACTCGGATCCCAACCGGGTCGTACGTTTTGACCCGACTCATACCACAACCACATCAAAGCAAACATCCTCATAACAGTTTCTTACCACACAATAATTTATATTACTCGTTTTAACCCGGTTTTAATATCCATGAAAACTTTAACACAAGTTCATATTCGGTTAACAAATAAGCAACCCGAGGAGTGGTTTTTACCATACCACTCCTAGTCGTGACGGTGGTGATGGCGACGCGGCGGGGCTGCAAGTCAACAAAATAACTCTAATAACCATAGTCGTGACCTATACTTAAAACCGAGCTAATAACCCTCGATCTAAACAGATCTGACCACCACGATCTCTTATTGGTCTCTTGATGTTGGTGATGACGGCGGCGTTGTACAGTGGTGGTGGTGGCTAGATGGGTGGCGCTTGGTGATAACGAGAGGGGAATGACGGCTGTGGTGTAATGATGATGGTTGTGGTGTGATGAGCGTAGCGGTTATTGGTCGGATGGTGGACGGAATCGTGGCAGCGATGCCAGAGGTGGGAGGAGATGATAAGGGAGCTAGGGTTTTTGTGGCATTTGAGACGCAACGACTTGCAATAGATGCATTTCTATTCATATAGATGCGACATCTTGAGTTTTGAAAGTTAATTTGATGTATAGATGGTGCAAATTGATTTTCATGATTTTGACACGTATAGAAGAACAAAAAACAAGATAAATCATGAAATGCATCTAATATACGTATCTGCATCTGATTAAAAGCTAGAAAACACACTATGGTGCGTTATAATGCATCTAAGATTATAGGGATGCATCTAATTTAGGTCGGTGCATCTCGGATTTGTAGTTATAGTTCTTCTTATTCTTTTTTATTTTAAGTAATCTTCTTATTTGATCATATATATATATATATATATATATATATATATATGGATTAATAAGATTCTTTCGCAAATGTTAATGATTTGTACACTCTTTTATTTTATTTTTCATATATATATATATATATATATATATAATATATATATATATATATATATATATATGTGTGTGTGTGTGTGGATTAATAAGATTCTTTCGCAAATGTTAATGATTTGTACACTCTTTTATTTTATTTTTCATATGTTATATTGTGCTATAAAGACTTATTCATTTATTATATAATGCTTCTACAATTTGTTCACTTAAGTGTGGAAATAAAAAATTTGAACTTTGACAATCAATACTCTTTCGCAAAACATCTATACAAAAATATTTCGGTCAATCAAGTAGCACAAAGGTGATCCAAACACATATAAGGACTTGGATCCTCTCATTTTTCACTCTCTCAAATTCTTCTCAAATTGATATGTTATGAGAGTGAGTAAATTAATGGGTCTCACATTTTACTTAATTTTAAACCTATTATTTTATTTATTTTTTATCTCATTGACTTAATATGAAATCCCACGTATAATTACTCTCTTGAGAAGGGTGCCAATATTGGCATCATGCAAATATGTGACCATCCGTCACAAAAACACACTTAACACGTGTTCATCCATGCATGAAACTTTAAACTTACCACTCTTGAATTCGTCCTTACTCGCCGCTTTAACTTATTTCTCATCATCTATCCATCCAAAAAAGAAAACACACAACACAATCTCTCTATCTTTGTAATTAGCTAATAAAAATGGTGATGATGGATATGATAAATTCAGTGCTTAATTGGGTTGTGCCACCTGCAAGTTTGGTCATGTTGGCATTTTCATGGCCAACACTTACTTTTATCAACACATGTGAATGGCTTTATTATTCTTTCCACGCTGAAAATATGCTTAATAAAGTTGTTGTCATCACCGGTGCTTCCTCTGGAATTGGTGAGGTATGTTACCTTACTCTTTGTGTACCGAAATAAATGTACACTATAGATATGACATTTACTTTTAGGAAAGTGCGAAATAAACTGTTTATTAGGTATAATACAGTAACAATAAGCTATTAATAATCCACAAGTAAATTACTTGGCTTACAGTTGGTCACAAAATGGAATAAGCCAAGTATGAATTGAGATTTCGAAATCTTTTTGGAAGGTTAATTATTTGCTAAAAATAATTGAATGCTCTTTTTTATTTGTCTGGTTTTAGTGGTTTTACTCTTTTTTGTAACTAGTTAAAAGATAGTTGTGTCTTGTTTTGGTTATTATGTAATCCGTATTGTATTGTACATTTTTCTGTGCAAAGAGAAGTAGCTGGAATGACTACAACTAGGCATAGAAACTATGTTGATATTTTATGCATATATATAACCCTTTGTTAGATGGGCAATATGGTTCTCCCAGAGTTAGTTTGTCACCTTCAACCTGTAACTAAAAAGATGTCAAACCAATTAGTAAATTATCGAATTAGCCAAACCACCAATCACAATCCATCAATTTATCACAATTAGTTAATAGTGGAACTTTCACTTTCCTACGACTGGATTTGGAAGTACATTGAGAAATTTAGTTTAAGTAGCGTTAAGAATTTTAATCAATCGATACATATGTTTTTTGTATGCTGTCAGCAAATCGCATATGAGTACGCAAAGAAGAGAGCAAATCTTGTATTAGTTGCACGAAGAGATCACAGGCTACATGGGATCAGTGAGAATGCTAGACGACTGGGTGCACCAAATGTGTTAATCATGGCTGCAGATGTTGTCAAAGAAGACGAATGTAGAAGATTCATCAATGAGGCCATCGGTTTTTATGGGCGAAGTAATCTAATCCTTTATTGTTTACTCCTTTCTATTGTGCTTACAAGGCCCTTTTTTGACACCTACATTTTGGTAATAAAGTCCACAGAACATCTTGAATTTTATGAAATGAACGAAACTTAGTGTTGCAAGTGGCACATTATCAACTTATCATTGTAAACTTTTGTTTCATTTTTAATTGTTCCTTTCTGTGCAGTCGATCATCTAGTGAACACAGCAAGCTTAGGTCATACCTTCTATTTTGAGGAAGCAAATGATCCATCAGTGTTCCCTATTTTGATGGTACAACTCAAACTTAAAAGGGCTTTATCGATATTTCAATAAACACCCATAAGCTCTAGCTTGACGAATTATGTACATTTATGTATTGCATTTCAGGATATCAATTTCTGGGGGAACGTATATCCAACATATGTGGCTCTTCCTTACCTAAAACAGAGTCGTGGCCAGATTGTAGTTAATGCCGCAGTCGAGAACTGGTTACCTCTCCCTAGAATGAGCATATATTCTGTGAGTATATTCAAACTTTTGAATCAACAAATTGTTTTACTTTTTTGAGAGGTGGCAACTTCAATACATAAAATCTTCAATAAAGTAGAACCAAAAGTGAAACATATCAAATAGCAAATGCATGAGCCTAATTTTGGCTTTGGGTCAACCCAACGTGACAATACAGGCAATTATATAGTTTATTTAATTTTTGCTTGACCAGGCGGCCAAAGCTGCACTAGTGAACTTCTACGAGACATTAAGGTTAGAGGTGAACGGTGAAGTCGGAGTTACAATTGCTACTCATGGTTGGATTGGCGCAGAGATGACCCGAGGAAAATTCATGCTTGAAGAAGGCGCCGAGATGCAGTGGAAGGAAGAAAGAGAAGTAAGTTTCTTGCAGTATGTTTTTTTCAACGCATAATAATATTAGTGACACCTTTAAAAAACGGGTCTAGTTGGTTCAGGTTGGATCTACCAATCATCATTAGTTTCTTATAGATTTATTATTAAGATGTTTGATATGATCAAAACTGGAAATTTACCAAGAAATTTAGTACACAATGTATGCATTCATTACTTTCTCGCTAATCAAAAAAATATGAAATCCAACCTAGCTAACACAGTTTTGGTAGTTTGGGGTAAACTAATAATCAACGTTTGCGGAATACAACTATATAGGAGACGCTGTAAACATTTTTAGCGTCTTGAACTGCAGTTAGTCCGTGCAGTACTCAACAGCTTTTAACACCGCATTTGGTGTGGACTGATTATTTTGAAATATAAAAGAAATTTTTGATTCTGCAAGTCGCCATTTGTGTACTTTGGCTTCTCTCTTTTTTTTTTTTTTTTTTTTTTTTTTTTTTGGCTATTCATATGGGTTTGTTTAGGGTGAACGGTTAACAAAAGCAACCAATATGTAATTGCATTAGCATCAAGACAACTCGTACCCATATTTTTCAGTAGCCTATTTCCTTATTGTTACACAATGTGATCAGGCCAACCCGTTTTTCACCTCCAGTGGACACTCACATGTGTTTTTTCTATGATCTGAAGGTACAAGCTGAGGGTAGTCCTGTTGAAGAGTTTGCAAAGATGATTGTATCAGCGGCTGTTCGAGGTGATGCCCATTTGAAATACCCGAGTTGGTATGATGTGTTTCTTTTGTACAGGGTGTATGCACCCAGCATCTTGACATGGACATTCCACTTCCTTATGTCACAACAAGGTATGAGGACAACTTCTTTTATTGGTACGGGAAGATCTCGTTTAGAAGCTCCGTCCACACCAAAACGAGTTACCGTCAGGGCCTCACAGACATTACAAACATCTCCTCGTATTCAGCTTATTGAATGAAAAGGGAAAGTTTGTATATACACGTATATTTTAAATTTGTGTATGTTAATTATGTTTGTTTAAGTTGTTTGAATAATCGATAACTTGAATTGCTTGTATTGATTTATAATAAAATGTTTGTTTGTTTGAAAACAGTGTTATGTTAAGTGCACAAATGGTGTGTTTAGTTGTAAAGTGTTGGGCTGGGATTCAAGTTATCTGGTCAAACATGATTGATCAAGTTAGTTTTGTTATGAGAAGAAATAAGTAAGTGGGCCTTTGATTTTTTAAAACAAAAAGTTATATTCGTTTTATTTATTTGTGATTGGTGAACATCATGTATCATGTTTGACACAACTTGAGAGGATCTTAATCCGTTGGGCTGATATGTGTTATGATAGGCAATTTTAAGTTATGTTGGGAGTATTTGTGTTGGATAAGAACTTGTACATGTTTTAATATCCTGCTTATATCGACTGTATTTATAGGCCTTCGTGAGCCGTTAACGATGACAAAATGATGAAATTTCGGTCAAGACCTTTGAACAAAATTGTAAGTGAGGCCATATGACCTTTAAATAGGTATTGTTCACCTCTAAACCTAGTCTGTGGTTATAGTATGAAACTACAATTACAACGGGTCAACATGTTATATTTAGTATCCATATTAGTCTAGTATTGTTAAGTCTAGGGGGTCTTTGTGTAACTTTAGTTCATTGTTGTCAAATAGGAAAGAAGATATGTCGGTTAAATGCAATTTACATTGCATAGCCGACTATCAACTCTATATATACCTTTAGATGGTGTCAAACGATAGCTAAGTCAATAAGCCTTCGTGAGTTTGGTTTTCTCCTTTGTAGCAGCCAAGTTCAACTCCTTTCTAGAGTTGGTTTTCTTCCCCCCTCATCTCTATAATAAAGAGGTGAGGGGGGAGGGGTTATTGTAATGATCATTCTTTCAATACTAATCATTCGATTAGGGTTATATCACGTGTGTTTACATTCTGTCGCATAAGTTCTTAAAAGATTGTCAAGTTCTTGAATTGATCTTTTCCGCAAACTAGATATCAGGTTGTTGGTGATCGCTAATAACCAACACAACAATATTACATACTCGATAAACATACTCGATCAACGCTTACTATTGTTAACCGAACGTACCACCAAATATCTATTTATGCATAGTAAAGGTCATTGTAATTTAAAACACATATATAGCATATACATTTTACAATCGTCTGTTTAACTTGATATATAAAAACCAACATAACTCGCTCAAAACTTCTTAAACTGTGGGAGAGGAAAGACAACGAAAATGCAAACATTAAGCAAAGAATGTGTATCTTACCAGTTTTCCTGTCAGTGTTTTCACATTGATTCAAAAAAAGAATATAACGACGCTTAGTTAAATGCATTGGTAGCAGCATACAGAAAATCCAGGAAGCCTGTCCCCTTGAGGATCCCTCTACCGGTCAAAAGCTCAAAATCTAACAGCAAAAGGAACCCGATTATGGCCGCCTTTCCGTTTATCAATTCGTTTTTCTTTGTGAAACCAAATCCTCCTGACCCTTCATCAACAACCATTCTTACCTGAATAGGAAACAAATATGGTGAAAAAAATAATAGGGAAGACAAGTGGTAGCAATTTAGTCCCATTTATCTATTAAATGAGTCGATTCAATACATTTTATCTCTAAGAGGTCAAACAAGTAAGATTGGATAAAACTAGCTTCAGTTATTTTCCTAACCATATTCGACACACATTGAGATGTTTATTTGAGAGGGTCAGATGCAAAAAAACTGCAATGTATTTTTTTTGTCTTTTGACATTGAGATGTTTATTTTGTAAGTGTCCTTGCTTTTGACGTTGCAGTGTACTATAGGTCAATCCCCATTTTAAGAAATGTACTTTTATAGTCATTTAACAATGAACGGTAATATGTTTGAGTTTTCTTCTATATCTAGTTTTGTCATTTAATGAAAATACCAAACTCTGCTAAATTTCTAAATACATTCTGTAAACCTAATGGTGTATTAAAAAAAAAAAAAAAAAAAAAAAAAAAAAAAAAAAAAAAAAAAAAAAAAAAAAAAAAAAAAACAAACAAAAAACTGATGGTTAATGGTTATGACTTAGCACATTTGGACGAAAATTTGGACCCAAAATGGACGAAACAAATGCAGGTTGCTATTTTGCGTGAGAAACGCAAATCACCTAAACTGGGAATTGGCCTAGAGTAATGTTGCCATTGTGTGCCATTAACCTTGTAGTAGATGTCACAGTTTTGGCCAGTTCGGGAATAAAACACCAATACTGGTTAAACTTTACATGTAAAGGATCAAATGGTTAAGGATTTAACAATTAGCTGAAGGGGAAACAAGTTGAGCATTCGAGCAGGTCAAAGTGTCAAACAGATCAAAAGTCGGCCAAAGTGTATTCAATATATCCTCAATGTTTTGTAAATACCCAGTTTGATCTGCTACCTATCCCACCTGACCTACCCATTTCGCCACATCTATCAACCTCCTTTTATATGAGATTGGCCAATAGAGGACCATTTTACTATATTTTCCAAAATGAGACAAGAAATAAGCTGCTTATATTGCACAGGAAGAGAATACAAGGGGGGTGTTTGGGCGTGCGTCTAAAGTGGTTATTGTAACATAAAGCAGCAATAATCATTTCAGATTGTTTGGGGGAAACTATTTTTCTGATTCCAATTTTCTGATCTTAATATCTTATAGCATCAAAACATTGAGATATAGAAATGCAGGCAAGAAGCTGCATGAAACCTGATTTACTGAGATAAACGTAAGGCTTACCTAACTAACACGAACATTAATAAATCAAGTATCTTATTTTGAAACCTATAGGTGTGATAATAACTTAGAACATGCACATCAGAATACTCCTTTAATAAAATCCATTATTGCCTACTGGTGACAGTTTAAATCCATTTACTTGTGAATATGTTGATTTAGGTACACTCTTTTTTTTTTTCTTTTTCTTTTTTTTTTCTTTTTTTTAACGGCTATTGATTCAGGTACTCTATTATCTTCAACGGGTCAAACAGGTAACAGGAAAGCAAGCTTAAAAGAAAACAGGTCAAAAGTAGCCTAACATGTATATTAGGACCTAAGCGCATAAAACCTCCTAAATAAATTGAGTTTAAATATCAAATTTGACACTGTAACTATCGAGAGAAGAAAAAAAAAAATACATTAATATTTTGGACAACATGTGTTCTGGGTCAGTCCAACCCCGCTTTGGACAACTAGACAAGCACAAAAAACTCATTTTGACCCGTTGTTCAATTCAACCAACCCAATTTGCAGCATCTACTAGTGATGAATCTAGTTTGCAAAAGAAAAGTAAACAGTTAAATTAGTTACCTCATCCACGTTAACATCACTAGCGGTTATACCAGGTTGTGCCCTTCCACTAAAGACAATTTCAGCAGATACATCAGTTGGAGCAGCTGCTCCCATGCTTATGTATATATTTTCACCATCAATTTTCACGGGATAAACAAATAAGTCCCTCAGCGCAGGAGTCAGAACTCTTAGAACAGGATTCTTTGGAAACCACTCCTTAATTGACCCATTTCGCAAATCGAATGTACTATCAGTTGAGGGACACATTATACACCCGTCCTGCACAAGATTCTTAAAGTCAGTCATAGTTATGCATATCTTTGTGGTTGGTTTTGGTTTTAAAAACTTGTTTATGCATTTAAATGACTAAAATTATTTATAAATGTGTCTGCATATAAATTCTGTTTCTGATTCAAATTGGAACTTAGCGTATGCACAAACAGGTCCTGCAGTCATTATAAGACTACCTCATACTTGTTATAATATAGGTAATTTATCATAGTTGACTTTAATCAATCCATTTGTACGGTTAAAAATGGTACCCAGATGATTAGTACTTTTCTTACAACCAGTTCGATCTGCATCCCAAATATAAGGGGGTGTTTGGCATTGCACCTTGAAAGTAACTATTTATACAAAATTATCAGATTTGTCATAAAATGTGCAAAAGATAGCGTTTTCATGTGCTTCTTTCTAAAGCTGCAATAATCAGTTGTATTGAATTATTATTATTATTATTTTTATTTTTTTTAAGATTTACTTGTAAATCAGCCCCTAAATAATCAGATAGTGAGAATTCAATCAGCTAATCCTAAACTGATTTTCCGCAACAACAATACCTAAACCCTCCCGGGCGGGGTATTTGGGAGCCTGGGCGGACCCCAGGGGGTTCCTGGGTTCCAGTGAACCACATAGATATTTGTTGCGTAGTGTAATTTTTTGTCAAAATCCCGATTTATCCGAATGCAATGGTCCCATAAATTTTGTTTAGTTCGTCCCACAAAAAATTCGTCGGCCTGGTCACTTACAGTCCTTGGTCTGCCACTCTTGGGAGGCGGTATGCAGACAGTCATGCCCCTATCCCGAGGATATTCATAAAGACCTCCGACTCCTAAATTAGTTTCCATATTTGGTTATTTAAACATGTAAACAATATACAACCAAAATCCTTTCCGCTATACCCCAAATTCTAGCAACAAATTATATGCCACTGGAAACCCAAAAATCAGATAACCACATTGTACTACTCCAAAACTCAAAAAAAACAGCAACGACAAAACCCAATCTTACCGGAGCCGGGTATGGGAGAGGCAGGATCTAGAGTCACACCCCTACCCGAAAGGTAAAGGGACTGTACTACAACTCCTAGGGTATGTTTGGCGAAAGTAACTGTTGCTTGGACAGTTGGACTATAGATGTAGTTGTAGATAGAGATTAAAAATTGAGATTATCTTTATAAGCTATATGAAGTAACATTTGATTTTAAGAGATTATGAAAGATTATTTTTCTAAAATCTTTTATAAGTATATGCCCCTAAACTGAAATCTTCCAAAATACATTATTTAATCCCCTAAACCAAACCCATAACCACATTGAAACCACTACAAATAAAATAAAAACTAGCACTATTGCACATACAGTAATTCCAAATAAGTAAAATAGTAAAAATAAAAACCTGGGTAAGTTTAGCATTGATGAGTCCTTCACTATAAGCACCTTCAGCAGGGGACCTATTCTCAATAGCAAAAACTTGATCCTTATACCACAACAACAATATCTCCTCTCCATCTTGTATGATCACTCTCCTTTCACCTTTTGGCAACGCAGAAAGTGGCACCACTGGGACCCAGTTCCTTCCATCTTCTGCTGTCACCACTCCTGACGTCACCTCAGTTGCCTTGCATGCTACTACATTTGCTGCTGCATGGTGTTTCTTGCCTGATGTTAACGTTAGTGTTATGGGTTTTGCATGGGGGTGATAATGTGAAGTGTGTGGTGGTGGAAGTGGTGGTGGTGTACGGCGGATGTAGGGTGCTGAGAGTTTAGTGGTGGTGGCCGGAGTGGTGGCCATGAGTGAGGGTTTGAAGATGGGGTGAATATGAGTGGTGAGTGTCAATTTGCATGTTATCTGAATGAAAGGTTGGTGATGATGAAGAGTGAAATACGTATGGTGTTTGTAGCCACATGAAATGGATAATTTGTAATAGTGGCATTTCATTTCAATTTTTTTTTTTTCTTTTTTAATTGAAAATGGTAGTAGTGAATTTTTATTTTTATTCTTTCTTATTATTATTTTTTAAGGTTTTCGTCTAAAAGCTTCTGGTCAAAAGAGATTGGCTATGTTTGGCGCGGAGCTTTTTTGGAGCTTTTTGGGGTAATGAGCGGTGAGAATGAGCTTTTTTTATTTTTGATGTTTGTTTGGCATGAGAGCTGTGGGTTTTGCTATTTTTTAAAAAAGCTCATTTTCCCAATGCTTTTTTATGAAGCTGTGAGCTTTTTTGGCTACTGCTCACAGCTCACAGCTACTGCTCAATGCTACTGCTCACAGCTACTTTTGCCAAACACAGCCATTGACTCTACTACTTATAAATTGAGAGAAAAGTTCATTTGCGAATAAAGTTCAAAAGAGATAAATCCTCACCATTTATAAGTCTATGTTTTTTTTCTTGTCTTTTTGTCTTTCTTATTTACTTATTTTTTTTTTTCTTTTTTTTGTCTTTTCTTGTTTCTATTCAAAAAATTTTTTCCCATTTATTCTATTAATATTTACTTTCTTTTTTTCCTTTTACTTTTTTCTTTCTTTCTTTTTTACTTTTACGCTTTTTTTCTTCTTTCTATTTACACTTTTTTTTCTTTTTTTAGTAAATGAT